>CAODLS012970575.1:0-16862 GCA_948243855.1 Flueggea neowawraea
AAAAACATAGGATTTGATTTCTTTGGGAAAAAAAATTGGGTCAAATTATATTGGGATGATCGGATTTCATGTTAGTAGTTCCTTAAATTACGCAAATAAAAAATTAGATGGCTTGGGCCTAGGATTAAAATTATCTTGTGGGACGTTGATATTTCCATGCAATAGCAAGTGATGTTCACGATTCAAAATGCTTATTGTCTCGAATCCTACCTGATACGGTTAAAGCAACATTGGGAGGTTGCTTGTATACTCGTAAAATTTTGAGTGAAAAGTTAGAAAGAAATACAACGCCGGGGGGCTAAATATTATTTTTGGCCAAAATCAATATATGTTAAATTAAAAAGTCATCAGAAAGTCATTTCTCACTTCTCAAACACAACCATAGAGCGTCATCTATCCGCTCTCTACATCTCCGTTTTTCTCACTCTACGTGTCTCACATGTCAGATCTGATGCCTCTGATCACCGCTACAAAGATGGCGACTCTGTTCCTCTCTATGCCAACAAAGTGCCTCTAACTCTAAGCTCCAACAATGGCGCCCCTTCCTCCCGTGAGCAGAGGGTGCTGCCTTAGTGGCAGAGCTCCGCCGGATGGGGGCTACCATGCCCTCCTCCTGCGCCAGTGGGTGCTCCCTTGGTGGCTCCGCCACTGCTCTCGTAGAGCGTGCGGTAACGAGCTCTTCTCCACATATTAATGTTTGAAGAAGTATAACTCCAACATTCACACAACATTAATTAAAGTCTATTTGGAAATATACATCATCTTCCAGGTTTGTTTCTGGGACAAAAAAAAAAGGAAGAATTACTATTTCATCTGTGTTATATTTAAATTTGTGATTACGCCATTATATTTTGAAAATGCTCCTATTTCGTCTCTAGAGCTTAACACAGTTAATTTTTTTTAAAGGAAAATTGAGAAAGTACCAAAATACCCTTATATTCTTCTTTTTTTCTTCCCTTCCTCTGTGTTTTTCTCTCTCTTGCCTTCTCTCTAATTCTCCTTACGTCTTTCTCTTTACCTCACCGTCTCGATCTCTCCACCACGCTCTTTTCGCTTTCTGACTCACTCTCTCCTCTGCCTCCGTCCGTTATATTATCTCTCCGTCCCGAGCCACCGCCCATCTTCCCTTTTATCTGGCCGTTCTGTTCTCTCTTCGTTTATCTCCTCTCATTCTCTCTCTCATCAACTCCTTCTCTCTCACTTCAGCTCTCTCTCGTCAAAAACTTGTCAATCTCCTCTCTCTCGTTCTCTCTCATCAACTCACTCTCTCTCACATCAGCTCTTGCTCGTCAAAAAATAGAAAGCAAACAAGCATAATGGATCGGATCTGAAGCAAGAGGTGACCATCACGAGGCCATGGTCAGCCATGCCTTGAATTGAACCAATTGGGTCAGAAGGTGGGAGTGACGAAAAATGTGGATCGAACCAGTTCGAAAGCTTGCATGTTGCTTTTACTTTTTTGCTTTCAAGAATGCAAAAATTGCAGATTTCGATTAGCTTGGGTGAAGACTGAAACTCAAAGTTTGGATGTTGCATGTTGAAGCATTTGGGTGTTGAAGCATTTGAATTAGCCTATGAATTTTGTTCTCTGGGAATTTTATTGCATGTTTTGTTGAAAATTTCCGACTTTTGTGTTGATTGATGCTGGTCTGTGTTGATATGGATTAAAAAATGAGACACTTAAGAGAAAGGTTCAAACTTTTGAGAAGTTTGCGTTCTCTACGGAAGAGAACATGGTAATGGCTAGAAATTGATTGCTGCTGGTTTCATTTTCTCAGATTTTTGTCAATTGATTGCTACCGGATTCATTTTCTCTAGGTTTTAATTTGTAAATTGATTGGCTTTTGGTTCTTTTATTTTCTTCTTGGAACAAAATGCAGCAGCTGGAATAAAACCCAATTAATTTGGTTTCATTTTTTTTTTCTGAGTTTCAGTTTAGTTAATTGATAATTTTATTTTACTTTCCATTTTTGGGTTTGTGTCTTTGAGTTCATTTTCGGGTTTGTGGGTTTTAATTCGAAATCCAGAGCTATAAGAATGAAAGAATCGGAGATTCAAAAGAGAGATGATGAGTGACAGAGATGATGCCCTATAAACAAAGGGCATTATCGTCATTTTCATCACGTAGCATGTGTCGCACATGTTAACTCAGCAAGTTTGACTTGTCAATTACTTTCAACTAATGATATTAAGTTTTAGAGACAAAATATGAATTTTTTTAAAATTTAATAATGTAATAAAAATTTCAAATATAATACAGGAAAAAAAGAATTTCAAAAAAAAATTCCAGGTTTGTTTCCGGCATATATTTGGTTCAATGCGTTGCTCAAGAATCAACACTAATATTTGCTTCCCAGTTCCCATAACACGTGGTAGACTTCAACGTATGCCCATTGACTATCATGTAATAGTATGCGAAAGAAAAGTAAAAATATCATTAATTAGCTAAACAAATATTGTAAGAACATACTCTGTTTTCTTTTTTTTTTTTTCTCTCAAACATAAATTTCATTTTGTATGAACGAAAGTACAAGATAAAAAAATACATAAATAACATTACAAGAATATACATTATATTTGTTAATGCGACAGACAAAAACTTTATTCTCATCAAAATTCAACTTCCTTAAATTTTATTATTTTAATTTGATTTCTTTACATCACGAATTACTTTTTGCTCATTTTTCTTGCATCGACATTTGATTCTATGTCTGACTTTACTTGGTGGAATATATTTTCTCAGAATTCATTGTTTCAACGTTGAAGGAAGATGGTACCGAACAATGAATTATGCGTTTTTGATCACTTCAAGAACAAAACAAATTGTATTTTCCGGGAGTTTCACAGGCTTAACCGAAGAAGCCCGAAATCTTTGGAGTCTACAAGTCCACGCCATAGTCAGTAATAGGCCTTCCTTACTAAATCATGCTAATTGGGCTTCAAATTTATGAACACACGGATAAATCAGAAATGGCGTATCAATCTTCTTGGACTCATTTGCCACGTGGCTGTTCCCCACCATGCCATGTATCCGCCGCTATAGAACCTCGGACTTTGTTTTTTATTTTTCGCAGTTGTGTGTTTCTGAAACTTGAGCACATAAACAAGAAGGTGAGAAGTTATAATTGATTCATTCACGCAGGGTTTTTTTATTTCTGTTTATTAATTCCATTAATGATTTTGTAAAAAGATTGTTACTTTCATGTGTTTTCATGTTGTGTCTGTAATGAGTTCTCACTTTTGGTGGTTTCTGAGGCATCTTGCAGCGGAGGTGAGAGTGCGAATCGTTATCAAGAGCAATGCAGAAGGAACATAGTGGTAGTGCACCGTCAACGCCTTCTAAATTCCGGCACCGGAGACGTTTCGGCGAGGTTAGTTACGTCTATCTGTTCGGTTTTCTTTTTCTTTTTATGAAAAGCTGATCAATTCTTGTATTTAGCTTTGTTGTTAAAGGCGTGCTTGAGGCACCTTTTGACAACAAAAGCGCCTGTTCAAGTCATGCTTCGTAAAGAGCGTTATTTAATGATTTTAGATGGATAAGTTCAATATTTTGGAATGGTTTTAGTGAAATTCTTTCAGTGTTGGTCTATTTGATGGGAAATTTTGTTGGTTATGATTGCTCTGATGCATAACAGAAGAGTATTGGTAGATAGTATTCAGAGTACCGACACCCATAGTAAAAAGATATTAACTCTTAATTCATTTTCACGAATTGGTAAATCTGTGAGTTGAAGGCTTGTGATTTAGGACAATTCTAGAATGTTTTTAGTGAATATTTTTCACTGTTGGTCTACCTGATGAGAAATTAAGTTGCTTGTGATTGCTCTTACGCAATAACAGAAGAGTTTTGCTCGACGGTATTCAGAGTGCTGACACCCATAATAAAAAAAATGATTACTTTTAATTCATTTTTCATGAGTAATGAGCTCTAGAAAGAGTAGTAATGTTATATCTAGTTGTTGGTAAAGCTGTAAGTTGAAGGCTGTGATTTGGTGACAGATTCCTCATGAGATACACAAACCAAATGGAACAGATCTACTTGTTCATGACCGAAACAAATACAAAGCAATGTTGATAAGAGCATACTCATCTTTATGGATGCTTGGGGGGTTTTTGCTTGTACTTTACTTGGGACATCTTTACATTGGGGCTATAGTTGTTGTAATCCAAATTTTTATGGCGAGAGAGCTGTTCACGTTGCTTAGAAGAGATCATGAAGATAGACGTCTTCCTCCTGGCTTTAGGCTCTTGAATTGGTATAAATTTTATTTTTGAGAACTTATGAACAGAGTCTCTGCCGGTTGTTAGTTTTGGATTACTTAAACTGTGTGCTGTCCCTGCAGGCACTTCTTCTTTACTGCAATGCTCTTGTATATGGCCGGATTATCAGTCAAAGGCTCGTAAATACAGTAATATTGGATAAATTCTTTTATAGGCTTGTCAATGGTTTTGTGAAGTATCAGATGGTCATATGTTGCTTCTTGTATATTGCAGGTACGTGAATCTACTTGCTGCAATTTTGATACCATCCTATCATTATCACTCTTTTATAAAAGTTTTTGAAATTAAGGGGATTGATGATTTTCGTTTTTTTTTTATGTTGCAAGCATTAAATAAATTGGTTTGGTGTCTCTTTCTGTCAAAAATTTCAGGATTCATGTGGTTTATTCTTACTTTGAAGTAGAGAATGTACAAATATGAGTTTGGACAGTATGCGTGGACGCACATGATCCTAATCATAGTGTTTACTCAATCCGCATTCATTGTAGCCAATATTTTCGAAGGAATCTTCTGGTAATGCTATCTTCAAAATACTCTGTTAGTAACTTTTGCAGTCAATTTACTGTATTCTTCACTAACTGCAAGATTCTAAATCAGTAGCTCAATTTGCGCAAGGATAGATCATAGTAAGTGTAAGATGATATTTCAAAAAGCACTAGAATGTGTGAAATTTTTTTCCGACTTTCAGATCAAATGTATAAGATTGTTTCGCTTTTTTGACCAAAAGTGAAATCTGCTAATGGTTCAAGATTATCCCAGTATGAGCACCAGAGGTAGTTTTGAATGAAGTTGCACTGAGGAAATCAATGACAAAAATCCAGAAGTTGCTTCTTGTGTTCTATCCCTAAACTTCGAAAACTGATAATTTCAGTATGCATGCAGGTCTCTTCTCCCGGCTTCCCATATCGCAATCAATGACGTCGCTGCTTATTTTGTTGGTTTCTTTTGTGGAAGAACACCTCTGATCAAGCTATCTCCAAAGAAAACATGGGAAGGTTTTATTGGAGCATCTTTTGCAACTATGATATAAGCTTTTGTGGTGAGCATCTATTATTTGAAATAACTCTTGGTTTGGCTGATCAAGGTTATTGATTTTGAATATGATGGAAAAAGCAAGAGATATCTGCTAGTCTGTTTAAACGTCATAGTGCTTGCCTCTGTCGTGTTCATAATATAATTTATGCAACTTGTTTTTGGGAATATAAAGAAAACAAAAGGACGAGAGCAATGAGCTTTTTGACATTTGAAGCTATAATGTTTTCTTTTTATTAAATAGACTTCCATTATTTTTACGCAGCTTGCAAATGTATTTGGCCGTTTTCAGTGGTTAACATGTCCAAGGAAGGTACTGTTTGTGGATCACAGAAATGTTGAATGAATCTTATTCTGCTATTTTATATAATTTCTTCATATAGGGAAGGACATTTTACAGGATTTATCAACAGGGTGGCTGCAGTGCGATCCTGGCGCACTATTCAAGCCGGAGTACCATTCATTACCTGGATGGGTTGCTCATTGGGTAAGTCACTACACTTAGTTGATAAATTGTGGTTTCGAGATGGCTTGAGGATGGCGATAAATTGTGGTCGCTAGATTGTGGTTTCAAGATGACGTGAGAATGCATAGGTGTATGCGGAGATATATATATATGTAGGATTCTTGTCCTCGCACTTGTTCACTTACTAATTAATTATAAGGCATAAGTGTATGCTGATTCTTGCAGTTACCTTGGAAAGAGACATTGGTTTTGCCAGTGCAATGACATGCTTTGTGGTTAGGGCTGTTTGCATCAATTATAGCACCTTTTGGAGGTTTTTTCGCTAGTGGTTTTAAGAGAGCTTTCAAGATAAAGGTGAACTTGTTCTCTCTGTCTCGTATGCAACTACTGACGGTATGCATTTATTCATCTAGATATCAGCTGTTATTAATATTTCTTTCTTTAACCATTCGTCCTCGTGCCTTGAGCCGATGCAGGACTTTGGGGATAGTATACCTGGACATGGTGGATTTACTGATAGAATGGACTGCCAGGCAAGTGACAAAACATAAACTTGTTTCTGCAGATTTTTTCTGACAATTTTTTTTCATGAGTAACAGTACGAAGATCCTGTCTAACATTGTGAGATAGTTCTTTTATTGGACATTTTTAGATCTTAACTAGTCGCTAAATGTATTGTTTGCAGATGGTAATGGCTGTTTTCGCCTATTTATATTATCAGTCGTTTGTTGGTCCTCCTCCAGATTCTTTAGTTGAAACGATTTTGGACCAGGTAAACATTGTTTCTTATACATTGTTCTGGCAAACATGATGTTAAAATTGTTCTAATGAATTTCATAAGTCTCTCAGCAAGAACATATCACATTACACACTGATTTTAAAGGCTGTGTAGATAATGGCAAGCCTCACAATGATGGAGCAGCAAGTTTTGTATGCAAGGTTAGGACGGATATTAAAACAAAGAAATGTTACGCTATCTTGTAGTTTGTAGATTCATTGTCGAAGTTGCTAAGGCTTATTCATTCTAAATTTTATATTTTTTCTACTTATAAAAAAATTATATTTTTCTATCTCTTTCTTTTTCTTTTGTAGTAGCTAAATTAATTGCGCAACTATAACAAATTGATAACAAATCGGTACTCAAAACTATAACAAATCGATACTCAATCAATGAGTTCGTAATTTATTAATACTGAAGTCATTCCTAGTGCTAAAAAAATCATAATTGAAGTTCACTCTAGCTAAGAGATCATAAATTTAATTTTTGATAGACACAAATAAAAATGACTTATTAAAAATAAGGTACTCGTTACTTGGTAGAAGAGAGCACGTGCCTACCTTATCTAATAATTTTGTTATATTCCACGTGGTCGTACTTTCCAATATCGAAGATTCGAAAGAAACTTCATTGTAGCATCCCAGACCGTCCTAAGAGGTCTATGGGTCCCACCCGCACAATAAGTACTTTTTTTTTAAAATTTTTCTCATTTTGTTTCAATTTTTTTGTATTTGTAATAAGTAATTAAATGAAGTAACCATTGGTCGAGCATATTTGGTATTTATTTTGGAGAGATTCATGATACAAATTAATGTGTTTTTTGACTATTTTATATATTTTTTATAACCCATAATATACTTTTAATTGTTTAATAAATATTACTATATAATTTTTATGTATTTTTAACTAGAGTCTAATTTAACTTTAAAATATCATAAATTCAATTTTTTGAAAAGAGCAAATAAAAGTAAGTTGTAAGAAAAAAGACCGTTGTTGTTACTTGGGAGAAGAGAGCATGCGCCTACCTTTATCTAATAATTCTCTTATATTCCGTGTGACCACATTAGAATCCAACGGCTTTAGTCTTTCTTTTCTTATATATAGTGAAAACTGAAAAGAAGTAGTTTTATTGTTTCAGAGAACAGAAGGAATATAGAAAAAATAAGAGACTATTTTTTCTTAAAATTATTAGATGAATAAATAAACAATAAATTGTGAATAAATAAATGAATAGATGAACAATTTTTCCTAAATAAAATGTTAATTAATAATGCCCGTCCATCCACTGATTTGCACCACAAATCCTTCCAAAAAAGGGGACAGTTAAAGACCCTATCCTAAAGGCTAAAACTCCATAGGCATAACTTACAGGCCCTTCATTTTTTTCAGAAGTTAGAACTTCATGGGCATAGCTTGAAGCCCTGTGGCATAACTTCATAGTCGATATCAAACCCACTTCATGGGCATAGCTTGAAGCCCTGTGGCATAACTTCATAGTCAATATCAAACCCACTAACTTCTCTTTTACCGTAATTGTTATTGGTGATAATTAGATTATACACCACAAAAATTTTATAAAATTTATTGCACACAAATTGGATATGTTTATTACAAATTTTGTAATTATTAGATTCACGAATATAATTTTTAAATTTACGGACTGTTGTTTATAACTATTTATAGTTGTCTATATTTGTTTACATTTATTTATATGATTTATAAAAACATATAAACAACTATAAATAAATATAAACATGTAAACAGTATTTAAAGTACATCTTAAAAATGTAATCTTCAAAAATTAGTAATTTTCAAAAAATTGTTTTAGCAGCAGGTGTAATTTTCAAAAATTTGCCAAAATATGAAAAGTTGGCAATATGAAATCAAAAATTATGATTCTAAGAAGTGTGTATTTGTAGTTGACCATTGTTATTGAGAAAGAATGTCATGTTTGTTACTGCAATTGAAATTGTTGTCTTATTTATTACTGCAATAGAAGTGGTTTCTGCAATATATATTCTTCTCTGCAATAGAAATAGTTTCGACTTAAACCATTACATGATCTACTGCAATAGAATATGAATTGAACACACTATATGATCTATTGCCGCTTAAACAATTTAAGATCAATGCTTGTTTTTATTGGAATTTTCACAACAGACATGCCTATAACTCATATTTTCTGCATCCAATTTCCACAGTTCTGTACATGATAAATAACAATATTTCTTACAAAATTTGATTCAGAAGGAACAAATTCATAGATTATATGATGCATTATAAGTACCAGCTATGCGTACCGTACACAGTCTCATCTGGTTACATACCGAATCTCTGCATGCTCTTTCAACCATTCAAGAACTTTTGCTCCCTCAAGTACTTCTTGAACCTGTCCAATTAAGAGCAAACGGGATCACTAACAGAAGCTTTTAACATAAGAGAGTTCATCTTGGCTATTTAGTCTACAACTTTAACACCAAATGTGAAAGAGCTAAACGTAAATAGACAGACAGCTTATACTAACCTGTTCCTTCAACCTTTCCCCATCATATTCTTGTTTGTGTTTTTTGAATTCTTCGATTGCATTTTTCACCTCTTTGACAAGCTCCTCTGTTGAAAACTGTAACAATGCGACGGACATGCATGTAAAAAATTACTGGTGAAGTTATATCTGGCCATGTTAATTCAAATATCAAATTATCTTAACAATTTCTGAAGATAATGATGTAAAAGTTGAGCTAAAAGAACTTCACTTGCACAACAATAATACATACCTGAAGATTCTCTCGTTTAAATATATCGCCAATAGCCAAATTTTGCTTTATCAAATTTGTTATATTGTCCCTCTGCTTTTCTAGGTACTCGTTGACTGCCTTTGGACTTGACAGAGAAGCCAATTGCTCTTCACTTAGCTTCATATTTGCCTGAACCAAATAATATAATGAGAACTAATACAATTAAAGAAAGGTTTTAAACAGAATTCTGCAGCTAAGCCTAGAGATCGTCATCGGAACTGACCTGAATCTCGAGGAGTCTAGCCCCGTATAGGCTCCTACCTTGCTCTTCAAACAAGGATTGAGGAATCTCAACTTCCACCGTCTGAATATAAATGATAGAGTTAGCAAAGTAATTCTACAGTATTAAATCTGAAATTCAGTCTTTGGAGAAACTTCATTCAATCATGTTAAGAGGCCTTACAACATATTTATATCAACACCATAGTTTTGGAAAGCTTTTGAGCTTGGTACACAAACCATATAAAAATATTCTTTCATTACGTGAAGCACCAAACGAACATATAGAGGGATAAAAACAAATATGGAAAGCACATAATTTAACCTTGCACAACTGGTCAAGAATTGCATTATCAGTCGCTTGTTCTTTTGCTGTTTGCTCCACTTGTAGGCATTTTTGCAACAACGACTCATTTACCTGCAGTTTGGATCAAATAAGATTCCAATTCTGAGAGACCCAGCTATGATTCTGGATGTAAAACATGTTCAGATTTCAGATAAGTCAGAGAACTTGCTGCAATGTGTTACATCCAGGAAGAAGTTTCTCAGCAAGAGAGTCATCCAATTCCGGAAGATCTCTGTAAAATAATTCTTTGCATTCAACCTAAAAGAGCAAAAAGTATATTAAACAATTGTCAATATACTTTGTATTAATGCAATTTCAACAAACAATGTAAGACTCGTAACAAAAATTAAGAATCCGTGTTTGAGTTGTAATTTACACAAGTAGGGAGTTAAGTATCACTAAGTAACAAGTTTATTAGTTAAGAAAATTAAGGATCCCTATCTAGCATATTCTTGTAGAGAAAATGAAGAAAAAAAATGCAATAGTGATTAGTGAACTCACAGTAAATTCAGCATGAACACCACGGAGATTTTCTTGCTTCCATGATTCAGGAAAAACAAGTGAGAAAGACTTTGTTTCACCTCTTTGGATTCCAATCAATGAATCAAGAAAACCAGGAATTAATTTGTCATCATCCTCGGTATCAAAATGAAAACCTGCAAAATATAGCAGTTGAGTGGCAAGTTAACAACGCTAAGGCAATAGGACCAGCTAAGTTCAAAAGAAAAAGTTAGATGTAGAAATAATCAGAAGGCTTTTGAAGAATTTTTGTAAAACAAAGCAATGTATTTTAGTAATCAGCTAACAGGCTAACATAATAACCGAACCGAGTCCAAGCAGGAACACCAAGAAGTAGTTGCAAAAACACCAAACATCACAATAAATGCAAAACACAATGTTGAGGACATATATGCAGACCTTTACTCTCTGCATCAGGGATATTCTGAACATTTGATCCATCCTCATCAATTTTTTTTTGCAGATATATTAATCACTGCAAGATCACCAATCTGCAGAAATCTCAATATAAAATACAAAACTCGAACAAAAGACTTCGAACCTCCTTAAACCTTGCAAAAGAAATTCAGTTACAAGGAAATTATAACTTGTCTATATTTCCTTTACCTGTAGTCCTCTATCTTGCACAATTCTCAAAGAGCCTAAGCCCTTATGACGACGGCATAATTCTTGTTCAGCACCTTTCTCGTAGTTATTTCATTATCTATCTCAACAAAAACCTTCAAGTTTTTGTATCCCTCCTCAGAAGTCCATTTCACTTCCGGTGCCACATCAACAACAACATCATATCTAAACAAACACCAATCTTTATCTACTTAAAACTACAAAAGAAAAAGCATTAAATGGGAGGCACACTGCGAAGACATATAAATTACAAACCTGACAGAGTTGTGAGAAGCATAAGTCTTTTCCATGTCAGAGAATTTGGTGGCAATGCGGACCGAGTCTCTTAAAGCTCTACCAGTCACCTTCAAAAAGAGCACAACACTACAGAATTTTAAAACTAAACCATATATAATACATTATTTCCTGTTTCATCTATTCCAATTATGCCATACAAGAACTGCAATAAATCGGTAATGGCATTACAAATTAACAAAGAAAGATTATGAGATCTATACCGAAGTCATGGCGTGTGGAAGAGTCCTCTTCAAAATAGATTCAACAGTGGCCTTCTGAACATTCTGCTTCCCGACGTAACCGATAAGAATACTCTCCGGAACATTCTTTCCAGGACGAAAACCCGGTACCTAGCAAAAACAAGAACAACCCCTTTCAACAGATTACCAAAATGGCGTCGTTAAAGATGGATTCTTATAAAGAAAAGACTTCACCTTTGCTTGCTTCATGAACTCAGACATCACTCTTTTGTAGCAGTCATCGCACACTGCAGGTGGAACCTCCACACTCAACCTTACCTGCATGAACATAATTGTTTTTGAAAAAATGAACATCCAATTAATGTAATAATTAAAAAAAAACAGAGAGAGAAGACCCGACTCTTGAATTAGGCTCTTCGGTCTCGGTGACAGTGATATCAGCCGGAAGCCGGTCCAGCTCGGCTTCTGCCGGAGCCGCGGATTTTCGCTCGCATGGAGCCAATGCTGGCCGTTGGATGCGGCGAGAGAGAGGAGTGAGATTGTCGGAATTGAATGAACTATTGTGGTTCAATTTGAGAAACGATAACTTGAGAGCGACTGAGAGAGTGTGTGTACGGAGAAACTGACGACTCTGTTGCTTCAAATTGAGAAACGTCGTCGACCTTATGCAGAGCTCCATAACCGCTGGTTATGGCGCTGACGTGAAAACTATGGATATATTGTTAGAATATCTTTTCTTGAAACGGTGCGTTTTGGCCGAAACAAGAGATTGTCCAAGCCAAGAAAACGTTTCCATTTCATTATTAACTTCCCTGGCCTAAGGGCTTGTTTGTTTTAGAGATTTGAACCAATTTTTAATTTAGTTTTAATTGAGATTTAAATTTGAATTATCCACTTCAAAACTTGGAAAAGAATTGAGTAGTCGCTATATTATTATCTAACAATTCTACATTTTAACATAGTGTTATTAGTGATATTATTAGTAATGTTAAAATATCAATTAATATTAATTTTTTTATGTGTTAAATTTATGTTGGGAGTGCATAGAAGAAAGTATTAACAAAATGTAACTTTATATTTATTTTAAAAAGCATTCGTATTATTTGATTTAATTTTTTCAATAAATTTTCCTCCCGATTAAATGAAAAAATAAAAATAAAACCACAAGTTTAGTCTACAACTAGTAAAATTAACAAAATTTGTTGAATATGAACATGGAAACAATTTCATAGCTAGATTGTATTAGAACCAAGTGGAGTTTTGGAATATTCAACTTTGACTTCGTTAAATATTTTAAGTTCAAAATTGTCTCCAACTTTTAATTTTATTATTTCACAAACCACAAGGTTGAAAATTTTACAAGCGGCTTAAACGTGACTCGAAAAAAAAAACTCGATTTATAGTAGTTAACACTTAAAAAAAGTTGAAACCAAATAGTTCAACCCAAACAACCCTTTAGCTTCAAAAAAATATCTCCACACACTAAAACGGGGAGTTTCAGTCTAGAAATGGCGCGAGTACGAAACGACACCGTTCACCTCCCAGCTTCACCTTCAACGCAATAAAATAAAAGACCGAGTCTCTCCGAGTTGGTGTGGGTCGCTCGTTAAATACTCTCTCAACTCTGCTACTACTACTACTGCTGAGTCGCAGAGAGAGCGAGACCGGCCATGGAGGGAGTGGGGTCAAGGCCGGGCCGAGCGTCGTCACGGTACGGCCCATCGTCGGCTCAGCAATCTTCAACGGTCCGGTGAGAAAGTGGGTCCACGTGGCACATCCTCCTCCCTCCAACAATAACAGTAACAGACACACTTCCGTGTCCTCCTCCCACAACCTCCTCCTCCGCCGCTGGACCCCGCTCTCGCCCGCCACCACCTCCTCCGCCGACGAAGAGCCTCCCAAACGCAAGTTCCGTTACACTCCGGTGAGAGAATTCGTGTGGATTTCTGTGTGCGTAATTCAGTTTCTTTTCGTTGCTTTGTTAGGGTTCATGTTGTTAAAAGCGGGCCTAAGCTGTATTTATTGAATTTTGTCTTGTTTTGGTTCGGTTGGGTTGTGGTTAGGTTGCTGTATTGGAGGAGCAGAAGAAAGCAGCAGCGAAAAAGGTTGAAGGGAGTAAGGCAGTTGAGACTAAGCAATCCGCGATGGCGATTCGTGACAGTGGGGACAAGAATGATGAGGTGACGAAGAGGGACGAGCTTATCCAGAAAGAAACAGAGGTTTTTACTTGCCACCTTTTAATTATTTATATTATATATATAATGTTATATATATATATTTTATTGTGTATTAATTTTAATATATTTTTTAAAATATATATAATCATTTTTAATATATATATATATATTTAATATATTTATTTTTCATTCGGAACCGCTGGTTGAACCAGTGAACCAGTCCCTTGTCCGTTCGATGACCGGAGCGGTTCCGATAACACTGCTAGGAATACTTAAAGGTTGTGTCTTTTTGAGTTTTGTTTGATTTTAAGCTTGTGGGTTACTTCTGTGATGCTGTGTTACGAGGAAAAAGTTGCGAAATTTGCCAAGTAAAAAGGGACAATTCATTGTGCGATGACTAAGATCTCAAGCTGTGCAGTGACTGTAAGCGCTCAAGTTTTCGCTGTGTGCTAACAAAAGGGTTGTGAAATCACTCTAAACTGTTGTTATAGATTGTTGAATTTGGTAATAGTGTAACTTAGGTTTGTCACTGCTCTTTCTTAAATGGGGATCTTTGTTTCTTTTGCGTGGACGAAAAAGAAAAAGAGAATACGCAGGAAAGATCGGTTTGTCATTTGCAGCACTATCTATGGATGGTTTGATTGCCTAAAAATCGATTATAGGCATACTGTATGTTGCTAGATATGCATTCTTCTTGCATTTAGATTGTGATAATGAGTATGATGACTTAATTCTATCTCTGCATTAAGTCACATATGCAATTAGGCTGGAGAATTTGACCTGCGCTGATATTTTTTGACTCAAGATATTGTCGAAAACTCTACGTTGGTTGCACTCTAAATTGTTCCAGTGTTTGGTAGTTTTGACAAGTTCAAGTTAGTGAGTTTGTTAAGAAACTAGGCATGCACGAGCGGGGGACGCATTCTATTCCATTTCTTTTCCTCTAGCTTCGGCATAAAAGTTTATCCAATTGAATTATCATAGTTGTGCCTTGCAGGATTCAAACACAGGTTTGGATTTGGCTTTGTTCTTGAAAGGCCACAATAGCGACCAGGACGGTGACCAGAGCGAGAACTGTCAAATGAACTAAACACAAACACCGGCGGGTTGTGTACAACTGACAACTAGCTGGGGGAAAAATAATTTTTTCTTCAACTCCATGCCTTCACAGCTTTTGGAGTGCTCATTGTTACTCTCGAGCAGCATTGCTTCATCTTGTAATTAATCTTAGGTTTTTGTAGTCAATTAATGGTTATTACATAATTGTTGTATTTAAACCTTTGGGGTTGCTAAATCTAGGCTACTATATTAGGAGTTAATTTCAAGTGTTTAGGTTCTAAAACAAGGCCATGTTTGGCATATCAACAGATTGGACGTTTAGCATGTTAACATCAGCTTTGTAATTGAAAATTTTATCATCACTCAGATAGATAAGCATCCAAGATCACATCAAAACTGTATAATATTAAAAAAAAAAAAATGTTGATACTCTAGTTGCCATGTTTGTCCAAGGCTCATAACAAGTTCGCAAGGAAAAAAGAAATAATGGAAGAAATACATATGGTTCTTCTATGCTCCAAGCGACTTCTAATAGTCGCAGAAGGTGAATCTGAGAAAAACGTCGTTCTTCAAGTGTTCAGAAGCCGCCATCACTGATTATTTGTTTCAGAATTGTTGGTCTCTGCATCATTCTCAACCTCTCGAGTGACACCAACTTCGGCCGGCCGAATAACTCGATCATGTAACAAGTATCCGGCCTGCGAAAAAATAAGGAAATGGTTAGATTCCAGCCATGAAAACAACTGCAAGTCCAAATTAAACATTGATTCAGTAAGATAACTTGAAATTAGCGTCGGCCCCTTAAAAAAATGACTCTAAGAGAAAGCAACTAGCAATTATTAAAGGATATGATCTTAGTTCATGTCGAAATAAGAAAAGGAAGAGCAAGCAAAAACGTTGCTGAAGTAAAGAAACCATTTCAATTGCAATACAAACATGACAATCTTTCTCAATGTCAGATACATGCAAGAGAGAGACTGATAAAAAAAAATACGGCAAGAGATAGGGTCATAAAAGACTTCCAGAGAGTACTTAACAAAATGCCAAGGATTCATTGTATAATTAATTAAGCAACGAATGGGCTTGTAGTTTATCAGTACTGCACTCAACTCTATTGCTAAAGGGTGTGCGAGTTCGATTCCCAAGGGAAGCAAATAACATGACTAATCATAAATAATTAACCAACTAAATAAGAAGTTTTTACTGCATCAATACCTTCAAAACATGAGCTACTGTGCCCGGGGGTTTAGAAGCATCTGGTACTTGGAAAACTGCATTATGCCTGTGTGGATCAAATGGCTCATTTGTAGGGTCAAATTTCTCTACTCCATGCTTCTTGAATACCTGAGACCCAAATCCAATAATAGAACCATCATCCCAACAAATCAACACAAAAACTGTAACCATTGTCAGAAGACAAAGAGACTGATTGATGACCAAGTAAGACCTAATTCTGACCTCCGCAAGCTGTTTCTCAGTCATTTCAACTCCTTCCAGAAGTGTCCTGAGAATTGGAACCACCCCGTCAGTGCCCTTAGATGTATCAATTTTCGCAAAACTCTCTCTGACAACTGAAGACGCTCTTCCTAAATTATCTGCAACATCCAGTAGGTGTTTCACAAAGTGCTGCAAGAAACACATGGCATGTAAAAACTCAAACACAACAACATAACGAAAGCAGTGCTGTCAAACACATTATTTCACAAATATGATTAATCAACTAATAGCATACAAAAAATATCAAACCTGTATAGCAAACTTTTTCGAGTTCTCAGCTTCACGTTTTGTCCTTTCAGCAACATTCTCCATTTCGGCATAAGTGCGCAGAATTTTATCTTGCATCTGCTCAATCTCTTTATGTTTCAACTTCAAAAGCCCTTCCTTCTCTCTCAAAAGCTTTGCTAGTTCTTCCGCCGACATCCCCTCCTCATCCTCTGAATCTGAATCAGAATCAGAAAAAGCAGTTCGTTCAGTACCTCTTCTTCTTTTGCCAGATTGAGATTCTGAATCAACACCTGTTTCTTTGGTTTCTTCAGAAACCAAATCTTCATTCTCAGCATTTGCTGAACTTCCATTATTTTCTTGAACAT
>CAODLS012971078.1:0-13984 GCA_948243855.1 Flueggea neowawraea
TAGAATAAATAAGTCATAAATGTAGTATATACAAGTTACAAACATAGCATAAACAAGTTGTAACAGTAATACTTGTATGTTCTGTATCTCTATAAAAAGTATACAAGTTAAAAACATAGCATATACAAATCATAAACATAATATAAACTTAGTACATACAAATTAAAAACATAGCATAAACAAGTTATAAAACTAATACTTGTATGTTTTGCACATCTGTAAAAGATATACAAGTTACAAATATAACATAAACAAGTCATAAACCACACCCTAATTTTTGAAAAATATAACACCAACAGAATATCAACAGCATTCCAACAAGAGTTAGTAAATTTGAAAATATGCATTTGTTAATTTGAAAATATCAAAAATAAATATATAATATACAAAAGCAGGTAGTACAAAATAAATATTATAAAGTATTGTAAGTGTATTGTGTAAAAACCACTTTCATTAAACTCTTTCTCATTAAGGCATCTCTACTCCTTAACTTTTTTAAGAGTTTCATAAGTCTACCATATCAGTAATACATTAACTCCTCACTCATTATATTATCTCTTCTTAATGTTTAACCTTTCATTATACTCTATTGTGGGACTCACAATTATTTTACTCATTATTCAATTTATTTACAATATACAAATATATAAAATGAAGACCTAAATATTTTGTGAGTTAATATTTGAGTTAAAAATAATATATAAAATATATACATCATAAAAATTATTTCATTGAATTTTTAAAAATAATATTTTAAAAAAAAATAAATGATAGATTGGATAAATATTTAAATTAAAAAATATATTTATCAATGAGAAGAGATTCGAATTAACAAAAATAAATAAATTATCAATAGAAGTAACATATTGTGATAATAATAAAAAGAAGGTAAAAAAGAAGAAGACAAAAAAAAAGAAAAGACAAAAAAAATAATTAATTAAAAAAATATTTTAAACAAGTGGTATTTTGATGCGCTTCACAGACGTAAAGCATATCAAAAGATGATAAGGAGAGTATCACCAAGTGGCATAAAGGCAAGGCGAAAGGTTAATACCACTCTATATCAACTCCAATAGTTAGACTATCATTGGACTCTTCTATGAGACTCATTATCACTCTATTTTTCTTTCAATTTTCTTTTATCATATATGTCCATTTAGTCGATTATAGACACAAAAGATAATTATTAAGCCTCCGAACAGACAGAGTTATAGCTAATGGTGACGCACTCGATTAATAAATCTCTTCTTAATTTTTCGATAGGCCCGGGATGCCCTGCAAACTACTTCCCTAACCACTAGACAACTCTCGGGACGCCCTGCAAGGTTTAATCTATGGCAGCAGTACGAATTAAAGATACCTCTATCTTATTCAGTGAAACCAAAAACGTTGTGATTCATTTAAACTAGACTATTCAACCTCACAACAATGAATAATGCCCAAACCACATACATCCACGTTGTTTGTTACCTATATTAGGATTAATGTGACATACTATCAATCTTAAATAACGATATATCACTTATTCAATCACACAACTGACCGAATCATGCAGTTAATATGAGTAATAATAAATGAACTAATGTACAGAGATAGAATAAATATTCGAAAAGCTTTATAACAAATAAAACAAGAGTCTCACGATAATAATGGATCGAATTTCAGAAATACTTCAACTAGAAGATTGTTTAGTTACACATAATGAAAGAAGAAAGCCAAAAATCAAGAGTATTCCTTGCTGCCCAGGTCGTGCTCTTTAGAATAAAATGCGAGAGAGCGAGTCTAATCCAAAATAAAAGAGTATCTATATGTCTACTAATTAGGAAACCCTAATTACAATCCAAAATAATTAATAATAATAATAATAATAATAATCACTAGATTAATTGTTTTGCTCCAGCAGTAAAAATAGATTAGCAGCCCTCATACACGTCCATGAGGCTCAAAACCCGAGGCCCAGCAGTGAAAACACGCGGCCCAATATATACGTAGTCAACCCAGTCAACACATCGCTTCAACATGGCCATGCTGAAGTGCCTTCCAAGCTAGAATGTGCCCAAAATCGCTTCAAATTCACGCATTTCACCAACGTTCCACCTAAAATACCAAAGAAACATAAAAACATAAAAAAACACGAATAACAATAATTTATGATGTAAAATAAACACAAAATGCATTATTAAATATGCCTAAAATGTAACCGATCACATATCTATATAAATAATTATAGGGAGTTTTATTACATATTGAATAACTTTAGTTTGATGCCCATAAAAATTTTTATTTATATATTTTGTGATGTGTGTATCAAAATTAAAAAAAAAAACAAATCATATCTTAAACATAACAATTTAAAAATTTGATAAAAACATCTACTTAAAAAATTGATTAAAACATGTATCATTTACAATGCACCTACACAAAAAAAAACTAGTTTTATTAAAAATCGTGCTAGCTTTCTACCACCGTTTTTCCTTGAGCAATTCAGTTCATGTTTCCTATTCACATCACGTTAGCACTTTCGAGTTTACAGAACCGATAACAAGTTAAACACCACCGAAAACTAGATACCGAGCAAATTAATACAAATATAAAATGTTAAAATGCAGTGAAGATGGATGAGGAAAAAATGGATGCCCCCTGTGATTCAACATGTTTTCGTCTAACATATCAAAACAAGTTACTTACAAAATCCAGCATCCTACGAATAACTGAACTTTTACCCTTGAAGCAACCCCCTAAAAAGTTTAACCAAAATTTAAAAAAAAAAGAAAAAGAACAGCCGTCCTTTAGTTCCAAAGTACAGCATGGTTAAGAAATACATCTAGAGTCGGCAATATCTGTCAGCTGGAAGATCCATCTACTTTGAAGACCGGTTGCTATGTTAGCCGACTTTTTCTAGTCAAAATTGCTATTATGGTCAATAGGATTGGTGAGGCCATATGTAAAACTCAGCTGTTTGTGGCATTACACCCAGTGGAGCTACCATGGATGAGGCAGACCCTGCCGAGTCGGTTGCTGTTGCGTAGTGGTTAGCGTTCTGAATGTGGTGGAAAATGTGGTTTTGATGGTAAAGTGCCGCCGCTGTTGCTGCGTCAAAAGGGATTCCGCAAGGGATATTCGAAACTGGTTGAATTGCAGCGAAGCTGATATTGTTGGTGCCATTGCTGCTGCAGTCAGGTTGTTGATCATGGGTCAATGCTGGCTTCTGCTCTGTTTCCATTGATAGTTTTAAGCGCTTTCCAGCTCCGCCAACTGGGAGAGCACTCTTCATAATGGCTTCCACATCATACCGGTTCATCTCGAAGTTGGTCACTGCATTCATGCCCCTGAACTTAATGGCTGCAATATCATATGCCTCTGCAGCCTCTTGCTCAGTAGCTGCGAAAATTCAGAAGATAAATTAGCAAGTCAAATTCAGACCATGACTTCTCGTGATAATCGAAAAGGATGTTGGGCTGACAATTATTGTTTGCAATGCCAAACACAAGAGAACATTTTGCATACCGAAAGTTCCTAGATATAGGTCTTTGTTTCCGGCAACATGGCCAATCCTAGCTTGCCAACGACCTTGTTGATGATGCCTGCAGAATTTACAGCCGACGTGTCAACTCACATTAGCATTCTAATTACAACGATACACGAAAACTACAACTTGCACAAAGCACAAACCTTGTGACGCCCCTGTATATTGAGGCTCCCCTTGAAAAACCGCTACTTTTCCTATCAATTACACGAGAACAAACTTTGTAAACAACAGATTAACTAAGTGAAAAACCAAAAATAACTAGATTTTCGTCCAAGCATACCTCCTCAATGAAGCAATAAACTCTTGCTTAGATACATATTTCATATCCTCCAATTCTTTGGTGTAATTTGAAACCTGAAAAGACACGAGTACATGCACCACACATAAGGTTGATGACAAAGACTACGTAAGTTGCCATGCCGAACAGAACCCAATTGAATCCACTTAATTGAAATTGAGCATTAGAATTAAAAAAATTGCATTACAGGAAAGTTAGTGGTTGCAGTGGCACCCCAGTACTTCAGAGCTGCCAAATCATAAGCCCTAGCTGCCTTTTCTTCTTTATCATACCCACCTGATGTATTAAGACATTTGATTATCATCAACAAAGTTCATAATAAAGCAATTTCGAAACGCAATTACGAAACACATGCCGGGGAAAAAAATAAACAAGGAAATTGGCTTACCTAAGTACACTGTTCACACAGATTGGAATGTTGGGTGGCAACCAGATATCCATGATCCCATAAATCATGCAAAAGGTGGAGAAAAAAATTCCAATGTTAAAAACAAGCATGGTCAAAAATTTCAGCCCGAGTTTTCTTCTTCTTGTTAAACTACTACGAAAACAAAAATATTTTAAAGATGCAACCATGTGGAATGCATGTGACAGACAGCATAAAGAAGCATTTCACTTGTATCAAAATCTATCCTATAGTTTTAGCTCATTATAATAATCTTATCACACAAAATCATTAGTCCAAATTTGAACTTATTCCAAACTCATTAGCCCACCAATAGCCCCATTCCGGTAAACAAAAGCTCGTCGCATGATAATCATTAAAAAACTGAAAAATCTCCATAAGAGTTACATTAATTTATCAGTTTCACTCATTCCAACCAAAGTTTTGGTTGAGTACATTTGTGTTTGGTGAAGTGTGAAATGAGCAAAACATTGCTGAGCAAGTTAAGGCAGTAATAGAGGCAACTTTATATTATATTCAATTTTTTTAGAAAAAAAAGATAATAATGGTGGAGTTGAATGTGGGTGCTCTAGTCAAACATAGACACAAACTGCAGGAGGCTGAAAGAAGAAAAGCAAAAGTAAAAGGCAGAGCCAGGAAGGTGAGAGAGAAGAAGAAGAAGGATATGATAAGAGGGTTCATTGATGTCTGCAACGTCTGAGCATGGTGGTGGTGTGGATGTGAGTCGTGTCAAACAAACCCTACCAGTGGCATAGGGAACCCATATGATAGAAGCAATTTACACAAATGAACAAAAAATGGCGGCACCTCTGATCAAATCAATCACACAAGAAATTGAAATAAAGAAATTTTTTTTTTTCAAAAGCAACAGCAAAAACCAAAAAAATAATCCAAATTTCTTTGTCTAATAATGCACCCATCAATCTATCAATCATCACAAAAGACTGACCAAATTCAGATTCAAAAGAAGTAAAAGTTTCACTCCCTATCCACTACTTAATGCTTCCTTCTCAATGCATGCAAGTTTCTTTTCACCTCTGCAAACCAGAAATGAATACACTAACATACAAATTACACACATTTCATATCAAAAAATATTTTCAAAAGAAAAAAGAATGTACCTTGACGCCCTTTTCTGGCTTGACCCTCTCTTCTACAGCTGTTATCCCATAGATGCGCTTCATATCTACCTGTCCATCTATGTCTGCAACATCAAATTGAACCAAACACAAAAAAAACACAATCTAGTCTTCAGAGACTGTTGCTACACTGTGATTTGACTTGAAATGCCTAATAATTAATTGTTATTATTATCGAGTTTTTTGAAATCAAGAAAAGTTTATTAAATTATACCTGGTAACTCCTCTGTAAATTGATGTTCTTTGACCAAAAGTGTCTGCAACTTTTTTTGATGAATCAGAATCTGCACCCACTATGAGCTTATCGTTACAATCTTCATGTTGTTGATGATGGTGATTATTATTGTTGTTATTATTACTAACAGCAAGTGACAACCCATTACTTGCACCACCACCACTGCAGAACCCCAACTCGGTCCCACTTGACTCAATGGAATGACCCACAAACTCACCACCAGCAATCTGAGTCCGCCCAATAGAGGCCGAGTCATCAACCTCAGAGCCCGAATTAGTCGAAAAGGCTTGGAACCCAGCAATAGCTTTGAGATCTTGTTGCTCACTGAAGTAAGACCCGGGGGGTTGGTCGTAGATGTGAGTTAACGACGAGTCTTGAGTTTCCGTTTGGCTATTATCCGAGTACCGAACGATTGAGGATGAATCGCCAACAAAGTCTTCCAGTTTGGGAGCTCGATGGTGGTGGGTTTCTTGGTCTATGAAGCTTGTTAGAACAGTTGTTTCAGCCATTGTTGAGACTGCAGATACATGGTGGGCTTGTTTTGGGTTACCCCACCCTATAAAAAAACCATCAAATAAATAAATAAACTCAACACTAGCATTCTTCATAGTGCAACTTCAATTGAGATAAGAAAAAAAATTGAACTTTCAGACTCACGATAATCAGTATTACTGAGATGATTATTCAGTAATACTAAAATACGACCCAGTAGCAATAAACTACAAATCGATTATTGTTAATAATTGACAATCAAAGAGAGATATAAAAGAATAAAGAAAGAAAAAGACAGATGTGAAAAATATATTACCATGAGCATAGAAGTTATCCAGCAAGTAGTGAGGAGAGGGAGAGGAAGAGTTAGTAGTATCATAAGACATGAACTGAGATTCAGATGACCTCAACATTTCCATTGGATAGAGTGAAAAAGAAAGCCAGTTAGTAGCTGGTGCATTATTTCTTTTTTTTTTTCTTTTTTGCCTTCACTTATATAACCGCCTCAGCAACCAAACAAAAACAGAGTCACCACATCAAACAACAACCAGAAAGAGGAAAAAAGAACAACTCCATCAAGTCAGCCCTATGTGAGTACAAGAAGACGATAATCACGAAGAAGAAGAAGAAGAAGAAGGAACAAAAGTGTATGAGTGACTAGGTGGTCGTTAATGTTTCTGCAATGCATGCAAAACCCATTTGGGATTATGTGAGTGTTGCTTATAAAGGAGTGGAAAAAAAGAAGAGATTGAGACTTGACAGATAGAAGAAGCGGTTTCTTCTGCAGTGAACCGGCATGAAAGAAGAGAGTTTCTTGGGTGAATGCGAGGGTAAAGAAAGGATTAAATATTACTTCCTCCTTTTTTTAAGTAGGGTTTTTTTAAATAAATTAATTTTTATTAAAATAAATAATATTTTATAAAATTAAGAAATTTTTTATTATTTTTATATTTATTTTTTATTAAATTATTTTAAATAACTATATTTTTATTATTTTTATTAGAATAAATAAAAATAATATAATAAATTATTATTATAACTAATATAATTTAATTATTTTTTAATATGTATATTAAAATTTTAAAAAATATTCTTTAATAAAAAGAAGGAGTAAAAAAGCGAAGAAACAGTGAGGGACTTCCTTCATTTTTTTAAACTTTGTCTCGTTGGCTAAAATAAATTTAATAAAAATAAATTGTATAATAAAAAAATAAATAAAAATGATTTTTTATGACTAGATTATTAATATACTTTTGTAATTTATTCAAACAAATAAATGTAGAGATTAATTAATAGGTAAAAAATAAAGATAAGTAGTATTTATGTTTTAAAGTGACTGAAATTGTTTTCAAATGTGAAAAAATAATAAAAATTGATATTAACTAATATATCAGGAAATATAATATGAATAACACTAATCTAAATATAAATATAAATTGTTGAAAGCAACTAGTCTGTGGAAGGAAACACAAATGACTGGTTAGGGTTTTCGAAATTTGTTGACGAAACTGACCCTGGCGTTTTGGTTTGGTTGCGGGTTTTTGTCTTGTCAGCTGAGTGAGTACACACTTGTCCTTCATGCAGCTTTCCACTTTGCATGAGATTTTGACTGTTGATTTGAGTGGGTCGGTTTTCAAGGTATGAAATGGGTGACCCGAATGGTAATTGTATATTGTTGATGGGGTAAATATTACTATTGTGAGAAACAACTGTATCTGGGTTGGAAGTGCCAAGTTGACGTGGCCGTATCATTACTGGTTTATTAATTAACTTTTGATTCTTTGAATTATTACTTACAAGTGGTTTGTTAGGTTTCCTTAATTAAGCTTTGATTAAGTCACATATGGAGTATTTATTTCAAGTTCCGGACATTGTTCATGGCGTCAAATAAATGAACAAGCCAAATTCAACTCTTTGTATTATGATAATAGGAGTGTTTGTTTGAGGTTTATTTGATATAAGTAGATTGTATAAATAAATTATATAGTGAAAAGTAAAAAGAGTACTTTTTTGAAGTACATTATTGAAATAAATTTTGGTAGATTTAAAATATAACTCAACAAACACACCCATTTAATCCAACAATAAGCATGTGAATTTTATCTGTTAAAAAATAGAGTTTATTTTTTTAAAAAAGAAACTTCTTGAATGGAAAAAGACGTTAATTCTACAATTTTGAAAAAATCACCATCCAAACTTGAGGATAGGGTGGTATACTAATCTGATTAGATAAGAGTAGGGGAAAGTCGATTTATTGAATTAGGTGGTCTGTTAAGGATGGTCGTATGTGTATAATCTAGTATTCTACTTGTAACAATAATAATTATTATTTTTTGAACTAACATCAACCCAACATGGAAGGACTATTACTTACGCAACCAATTACTGCCGGTTCCCAATCCCGGGGTTAAATCCACTCCCAAGGGCATCACCGGTTGCGTTACAAACCCACGGCCTAACAATTATTATTAGGGAGATGGAACTTAGGTAAAATAAATTATGGGTACAAATGACTTACTTTCAAGAAAGTAAGTTTCAATAAATTGTTTTATCGACTTCTCTCGAGCAATTACATCATGAAAAATTACTACTTTTCACTTTACAGCTTATCTGGTTTGATAAATTTGGAATGTAAATATTTTATCAAATATATATGAAAAAAATCTTATACCATTTTAACTAATAAACAGTATAATAAATAAATTCGACTTATTAACTTTGATTCTAGAGGAAGCATACAGCGGAGCAAGACCAGTTCTATGTTAGTTTTGCGAGCAAACCACGGTTGAAATGTCAACGGGAGTACTCGACTGTTTCTCAGTCTAGATATCACACTTGATCTGTGCATGACTCGGGACAGAATGTTGAACCTCTCTCTCTCTCCCGGTTGAGAGCTCTCTCTCTCTCTGTGTTTTTTTTTTTAAGTTGTGAGAATGGAAAGGAGCAAGACCCCTTATATAGCCTTCAAAACGGGATAACGGCCCAATCGACCAATTTCATTCCTAATTCAATTGGACTTGTCAATTGGACTCGGTTCACGTCTCGATTCACACCTTGACTAACCGAGTTTGATTCTCCTCAATTGAGATTTTCAATTGGTCTCGGTCTACAGTTTTGGTTCACACCTCGACTGACCGAGTTCGATTCACCCGTTATGAACGAATCACTTTTTCCAACATTACACATTTAGTAAAATCTATTGTTTCGTTTGTTAAAACTGATGTTAAATGTGCACATTTGAGAAAATTTTGCAAGTCACAAATGTCTCTTTTGTGACATTTGTTAGATGATATTTAAAAAATAACTTGTTTTCTAAAAGCGTGAAATTTCAAACAAATTTTTTTCATAATTAACCTCACTCGATTTGCTAATCCAAGTTGATCCCCAACCTAATACATAACTAATTAATTTGATTGTCAAATTAAAATTTAATTAATTTATCCCAAAATAACGTGGGCTTAGAATATATCTATTCAACCTTTTCAACTTACAGAAAAAAAATTATTCTTAGAAAAAAAAAATTGACTATGAAAATAAATGTGCAAACAACCTTATCAAAAAGAGGAAACAAACCTTCAAAAAAGCTCTTTTAGATTAAACTTGATGACAAGATTAATTATTTTGGCCAAATAGTTACAAATAAAATCTTAAAGAGTACATATGAGGACAAATAAGTCATTTTATCAAATAAACCAATGAAATATAGACCTTTGATATATACTAAATAAACAGTTTATGTGGTTTTTGGATTACTTATTATTTGAAATACCTCTAATCAAAACGATATGTTTATAAAATATCTACATTAAATATGCACATTGGTGAAAATGTGTACATGTCAAAATTTCATAACAAAAAAGCTCTCAAACTTTTTTTTTCTCTTTCGAAATAATCTTTTTTTTTCTTCTAATAATTAAACTTGCATATGTTTAGTTTTCACTACCAAACAAAACAATATTTTCCTCATTCTATAGCATCCTTTAAATTTTTTAGTTATTAGAAAACAAAAAATAGCTTTTACTACATAATAATTAAATTTTTTGAAGTAATGGTTAAAGCATGAATTTAATTGAGAGGATGAACCAATCGGAAGCTGAAAAAGAAAGAAAGAAAAGCCAAGAGAAACCTTTTTATTAGTGTGAGGAAAAGAAGAAGATGAAAGTGCGAGACCAGAGAGCGAGAATAGCGGGAAACAGCGGTGAGAACTGTATGAAACGAAGCCAGCTTTTAAGGGTTAATTTTGAATTCCCTGTTACCCTCCCTCCTCTCTTGTTCCCACCACTTCTTGTCTCTACAACACTAATCTACCTCTACCTATACCTATACGTATGTATTATTTTATTTTTTAGGCCAAAATTAATCTACTATTTTTAAAACAAATGTATCGAATCAAAAGTTATTTGTTAGAAATCTAGCATCTTTAAGACAAATTCTTACAGACTTTATAATATTCTTAAAAGGGTTAATTATACCAATGGTGATAAAAATTTTCACTTTACTCAGGTTTGGTCATAAAAGAAAAAAATGTTACACAGTGATCATTATTGTTTTATTTTTGCTTCAAGAATGTCACTTTGGTCGAAAAATTTGACAAACTGGACATAAAATGTCACCTCTATTCTCATAGATGCGTTTCTTGCTGACGTGACAATTAATGAAAGGTCTGATCCGACTTGACTGATATATCTGGTGACACGTCTGTGTCCGGCCTGTCTAATTTGTCGAGTTTTTTTTAGCAAAGTGACATTCTTGAAGAAAAAAAAAATAGTGACCGCTAATTGACCGATTTGGCGACCCGCCTGTGTCCAGTTTGTCTCGTTTGTCAAATTTTCAGGTCAAAGTGACATTCTTGAAGCAAAAAAAAAATAATAGTGACTACTGTGTATCATTTTTTTCTTTTGTGACCAAATATGAGAAACACGTAAACTTTTGTGACCATTGGTATAATTAACCCATTTTTGTCATTCTTACGTATAGTAATGGTATTTTGGGTTAATAATTCATATGGTCACAAAAGAATATGCATTGATCAAGTGTGGTCACAAAAGAATTTTTTCCTACACCACGGTCACATCTCGGTTTAATTGCTTCATTGTGGTCACATTGCCCAAAAAATTGGCCAACTGAGCAATACCATGCCACGTGGCTTCAATTCCAAACAAGTGTCTTGCCTACGTGGCAATAAGTAATGCCCTACAAACCCAACCCGAAATACTTGAGCCCGACCATCTCATAACCCATCACATAACCCAAATCAATAATAAAACCGACCAGAACCCAGCCAGAACCAAAACCTAAACAATCATTCCTCTCTCTTAAGATACACACAATCCAATCCTTCCAAAGACCAAACCCAAACAAACCAAAACTCAAAATCAACCCTAAAAACAAACGAACCCATCCACTTCCTTTCTTCTCCGTCTACCCATCATCACCAACACCATCTTCACTGCTCTCTCTTGAATTCAAAACAGACCCACATAATCAGTTCTAACTTAAAACCCACTCCTAACAAAATTAAACCAAGACATTTCTCAGCTTGATTTAACCAAACCAAAGCTCACTCCTTTTTTTTTCAAATATCTCCACGTTTCTCTCTCCCTCTCTCACCACTTAATCAGTTCCCTTCAACAGAACAGAAACAAACCCATATGACAAACCTTATTTCTCCGCAAAAGAGCTCCTCTCAAGAATTTGCAAAATTTATATAATCAAAATCCAAGAAAGAAAAATAGCTCCTCTCTTCCAATTTAACTAGAATTTATAGAATCATGTTGAACAAGCGAAGCTGCAAAAAAGGAAGTCAAGCTTCAATTAAAAAATCTGAAAAAGAGGAAGCCAATGTTCAATCTCTTTAATACCCACAGCCAACAAACAAGACCTCCTCCTCTCCTTTGCAATCTGCAACGACAAAGAAAGAAACAAACTTGATTATGAAGGTTGTTTCTTTATGTGGTGGTGACTAGACCTGATTATGGCATTGTTTCTTTCTGTGATGGTGGTGGTGGATGAAATCGTTAGTCACGCCAAGGCCAAAGAGAGGTAAAATAGTGATGGTGGTGTGAAATCGAAGAGAACACAGTGAGAATGGGTCAAATAGACGTCGGGGTTGGGTTATGGGAGAGGGAGAAAGACAGTGGTAGAGGTCAAGAAAGACAGAGAGAACGACAATGAGGCTCTAGAAAGATAGAGAGAAAACAAAAAGAGAGAGAGACTTTTATGGAGATCGAACAAAGAATGGAGTTAGATCTAGTGGTGGTCGGCAGACTATGGTTGTGGGTGGCGGATGTACTTTGTTTAGGGTATGGTGACTGGTGAGGTGTGTTTAATAGGTAGAAGAAGAGTTGGGTTGTCACAACCTCGACTCACAATACATATTCAGAAGCATACATGGCATAAACCATATTCATATGAGCACATACATTCATACGTATTATATCTACATCATCGGACATTCCATAAAACATTTAGATGACAAGAAAAAGATTTTAAAAAGATGTCATTTATTTATATTTGTTGGAATTAGATTAAAATCCCGTATAAAGTTTATAGAAATGCTAAATGGTGCATCAGTGGAAAACATAAGTACTAAAAATGAGTCAGACATAAAACATGGGCAAAAATGTCGTTTAGCGATTCTGTTATTTTTGTTTTTATACAAGGAACATTGTTTTGCATTTATTGGTTTATATATTCCAGTACCATTAAGTGGCAAATTCATAAAACAAGGACCAAATTATAAAGGAGTGCAAAAGTTTTTAATTGGACCTTTTAATCAACCTTTTACCATGTGCCACCTCGTGCTTGGATTAAAACATGATAAAATTAAACCAAATGCAGATAAATATGAATCATTTTGTGCTTAACCATAAGAGAGGACAAAAGGAAGGGAAATAGAGGGAAGAAGAGAATAAAGGTTGTTTTGGTGAGAAAAATTTGGTAGAAATAGAAATCGTCGAAAACGCGATTAGCTTAGTATTTCTTATATCTTTTGCTTCTAATCACCAAAGTAAGTGCATTTATTTGTTTATATCTGCATATTAATCATATAAGAATGTGTTTGAGGTTTCGTTTTGCAAATAATTGCAGTATAACATGATTTAAACATCAATTTGCATGCTTTGGTTGATATGTCTATTTAGGGTTTTAATTTCCATCCGAAAGTGAACTGTCTTGTTCAGGTGCATAGAGACTTATTTTGACGAGACTTAAAACATGAACGTTCTTGTAAATTATGTCTTCTATGACTATGTAAAATATTGTTTTCATTGGAACTGTACATTATTAGTTAAGGTGGTTGCATTGAGTACTGCTCTGAGAGTGCCCTGTTTTTCAGTAACACTGTCCGGTTTTGATTTCTTGTGTTTATAATCATAGCGACGAAATAATTTGATGGTAAAAGAACAAAAGTTGTTTAAATATGTGTCCAGAATACTTCTGCAAACTTTTATTATAATTGGATTTTCATAACGAGAGTGAGGTTCAATATACTATAGGCTGCCCACTTAAAGTGCATATGTTATAAAGTTGTAACTTTGAAAAATTGGCCAGATTGTTTTATGTTGAGTTAAGAGGTGAAATTTTACAGGACAACAATTTTACATGCCTATTATATGGGGATTAAATTTTATAGAAAACTAAGTCTGTTTGGACGTTCAAACATAGAGAACCAATAAGTTGTCCAGAAGGGTGTAAAACAAAATTTCAATTACCCTAAGTATAATGTTTCTTTAGACACATTGGATCGATTTCCTTTCATTTCAAATGATCAAATGCATTTATAATAGATTATTAACATAACATCATATGCATTGCATATATTCATAAGTTAAAGTTGAAATAACTCGAGCATATGCTATAAGATCGAGAAACTTTGAAAGGGAGC
>CAODLS012971088.1:0-10662 GCA_948243855.1 Flueggea neowawraea
TGTAAATTTTGTTATATTTAATAATTAAATATATTACCAGTAATACATTGTATTCCAAATATTTTTATTAATAATTTTTAAATAAATTAATTATTCTACTAGTAATTACATCACATAATTTTAAACAAAATTAGAAAAAAACTCATTAAATTTTATTAGATGCCCTACTTGTGGCAAAAAAATATCATGCTTACAATACCGAATTTAATTATACAATATAACTATACAATAATTAACAATACATGATAAATTAAAATATAAGTAAAAAAGAAAAAAACTAGAAACTTAAAATGATAAATTAAACTAGAAATTTTCTTAAAATAAATTTTAAAAATATTGGAACTAGAAACTCTCTCTCCTGTTCCCCCCTCATCTCCTTGGGTAAAAATTGGTTGAGTTCGACTCTCTTGAGTTCCAATATTTTCAACTTTAAAACTTTCAAAATTTCTATTTTCACCAAAATCTTCTATTACTCTAAAATAAATATGCAAATATTAATTAAATGTAATAAAATAACAAAATAACTAAATTAATCTATAGTAAAAAAGTAGGATTTAAAAAATGTGATTGCAAAAAATAATTTTAAGAAATATAAAAAACGTAATTGCGATAATAAAATGTATAAATAATTAATAAGAGTAATTTATACAAAATGAATTTTTGAGAGAGTGTAGAAGAAATTGAGATTGAGAGAGAAAAAATGGTGTAAAATTGGTAAGAAGGAGGTGGGGTAGGGTATTTATAGAGTTGAAAAAAAAAATAAAAAAAAAAAGAAAATAATTGTTGGAACTGGGGGTTCCAACGGTCCAGTGAACCACCGGTTGAACCGATGGTTCAAATTGTCGGTTGAACCGGCGGTTTTAATTTTTGGTTCAAACCGTCGGTTAAACCACCGGTTCGATTGTTTCTTAAAACGTAGAATCGAAACTTAAACCGTAACTCTCCGGTTTTAGTCGGTCAGTTTCTGTTTCGGTTCAATTCCGGTTTTAACCGATTTTGATCGGTCCGACTCCGGTTTGGTTTCACAGTTTCGGTGCCAAGTTTACAACTCTAACAACAATGGTTCGATGGTACCACTAATATTCAGGTCTTGGCCTTTGTAGTGCTGATTTGGAAATTTAGATTATAAGGCCCTAATTTTGTGCTTACATTTAGTTGTAGGCGTAGGGGGTACTATCTGTGACTTTGGCATATGATTTTTTTGGCATATGATTTGAAGCAATGCATTGATTACCTTTTAATTTAATTTTTTTTCTTGTACTAGATTACTTAGCCAAAACTAATTGACATAATTACGCTGTATTGCACAATTAACTCTCACATTTTGACAAATAGCACATCTTCAATTTTAATTTCTAAAATCTCTACTAAATTTCTGAAATGCCGGGACTGCCAACCTTTTTTCTAAATTTTTTTTATGAAAGTCCCGATTCAAGAGAGAATCAGTGATCGTAGCCCAGATATCCCAACTAAGTTAGCACCTCCATAATTGCCATTTCATTTGAAAAACTCGTGTCTCCTCTGCTAAAAATATCATCCTTATTGTTGTGAAATTACACTTTTATAAACCTTGTACACTTGTGTTCGTGTACACTAATTTACACCCGTGTACACCGATTAAAATTTATTAAATCATTTTTTAAAGAAAACTATGAATACTTTGTACACCTGTGTACACCATAGTCCACGTTTGTACGCTATTATCTACCTCTGTACACTCTTTGGAAAAATTATATATATTTTTTGATTTTCTTAAAAAATAATTCAATTTCTGGCTAGAAGTCAAATTTTCACCAAAAAATCAAATTTTCGCAAAAATAAATCAATTTCTAGTGAATTTCCAAAAAAAGTGATTTTTTCAATATATGTTTACTATTTGGTGGCATTTTTAACATTTGGAAACTAGAAGTCACATTTTTCAGATTTGCCATTTTAATTTGAGTTAATTATGCAACATGTCTCAAATGAAATTTAGACTTTTACAAAAAGAATCTAAAATTTTGTAATTAGTTGAATAACATATCTTTAATTTTAAAACTACCATATACCATTTTTTAAATTCACGGTCTCAAAGTTGCCAAATGAATTTAAATAAAAAGGCAATTTTTTGCAGCATTTTTTCACTTTTTTCTCCCTCTTCAGTTTCTCTCTCCTAGTCCCTCTCTCTTCATCTCGCTCTCTCCCCCAAACAAACCCTAGCAGCTTGGCCACCTCTCTCTCTCTCTCTCTCAACTCTCCTATCTTTGTCTTCTCTCTTCCTCTCCCTCTCCTTTCAACGTCTTCTCTCTTCCTCTCCAGAAACCCTAGTCGATCTCATCCGAATTTTGTAGACTTTTGAGAAATTATATAATTTTTTATTGAAATTAATTTTTCCGCACCAAAATCAATATATCGTGAAAATATCACGATTTCTCGAGAAAATATCTCAATTTTACGGTCAATTTCTCGGTCAATTAAAAAAATGATATTTTTGCAAGATGTTTCAAGAGTGTTTCTATTTGTAAATATGTGTTTGGTTTGTGTCTAAAAATCAATTTTTGCATTTCATTCGAGTATATTTGTGTGATTTTCTCTTTTAATTTGTTGGAAAATTGTGATTTTCCTTAACTAATTTTGGGTCAAGAGTTCATTACCTAGCCCAATTGGTTGACGGACAACTTGGGAAGCTAGCATCTTGGGTTCGAAACTCACCCAAGGTTTAAGGGGACCGGAGCAATTTAGGTTAAGTCTTAGTATTAAAAAAAAGATCGGGTTAAGTAATATAATCTTTAATTTTCATTTCCATGAGAATAATATCATCAATCCTTAAACAGGGAATTATTGCTTAATCAAGGAAAAACATACATCGACCAACAATTTCTTTCTCCATTTCAAAAACAGAAACAGTGACACTGAAAATTACTCGAACATACAAAATTGACAACTGAAAATTTCTTAAACATTCACAATTGACGAACAAACAACAACTTATTCCATGGATCTATAAATCCACAAAATGGGCCATCACAAAACATGAAATTAACATGATATTCTTGTACTCCTGATCATTTCAATTGGCTCTCCTACAATTGGTCCTAACCTGACCAGCTGTACCAGTAAGTGGGCTGAGATTTCCCATCCTGATCATTGCAGTAGCAAAATCAGTCCTAAAAGCTCTTCCATTATTGCTGTAAGTAGTAACAATGGAGTTTGTGGAACCACCGCTTAAGAATAGCTGTTGATCAGTGTGAAGAAGTCCTCTCCGGTTGACCAAATCGGTGAAGTATCTATTGTCAAAAACATTTGGTGTGGAATCCAAGGGAGCAACGTTGTTGTCACCGCCGGATGACGGGCAGTTGGCTTGTCTTCTGGTTGCGAATGATGGATCTATGGTAGTGTTCTCGTTGTATATTCTAATTCTGAATCTTGTGCACCTTGCTTGCCCTATTGTGTGAGCTCCTGCAAACCAAATTCCAAAAAATGAAAATTATTGTTTTGTTTGATTCAATTTTTACCATATAGATTAATCACAGTACGGCAGGACCCAAATTGAGTGGTACCATTTTACTACTCTTACCATTATTCCTATATTTCTAACTATTAATTTGAGTGTTAAATTTGTAAATAAAAATAGAGTAACTTTCCAGTCATCCATAAAGTTTGGATATCTCCTTTCAGTTCCTCTGTTTTGAAAATTTATTCATTCGGTCTCCATCTATCCTTAGTTAACTTTAACGACAACGGTGAAGATAGTGTGTAAATGTGATTTTACAACTACAAATACCAAATAGAATGATTTAATAAACTTTATGAATGACATGCGTTGAAGAGAAAGGCCACCCTATATTTTAGATGAGGGTAGTTTGATTTCGCGACAAAAATGAAAAAAAGGATCAAATGTGATAGTTTCAGAAGCAAAGGGACCGATTTAATAAATTAATGACTTTCAATTATGTCATCGGAAATTACCCTAAAAAATATAAACCGTGTTAGTTCACATTATAACTTTTTGCCAGTATCACAATTACTCAGTTAGGATTTGAGATTTCGTGGAGAAACACAAGACATCAAAAGTACGATGACAGGCCACGAAATAAAAATTTAGCGAAAGGACACACCTGAGAGAGCGACCATCTCTCTAGTGGTGAAACCTTTGTTTGAGAAGTTGCCAATGAGGCTGCTAAGATCCGACAAAAATGATGGGATGTTGTTAAGAACAGTAGCATTACTTGCAGCAGTGGTCGAGTCTTTTCTTCCTAATTGAACCTTCCATGTCGGTCCACCCAGCTGAAACAAACCCACCATTTCTTTTCATTAAATTACAAAAAAGGCAATATATAGTACTTGTGTATCTATATATATATAAAAATTTTGAACTTAAGGAGACTTACAGCGACAACAGAGTCGCGAGCAACAACAGCTAAGATGTCTGCGCAAGAGACGGTGCGAGCGCAAGCATTCTCTAGCTGTGTTTTGATTGTGTCAATGACTTCAAAACCTCTAAGAGAATTAGCGTTGGGAGGTGCGTTTTTCTCTCCACCGTCTAGCAGCACCGATGCGTCACAGCCCTGGACATGTTAATTATACCACAAAAGCTTATTATAACATGCCATTTTTGATTAATTTCTGCGTTTGTATGATGATCACATGCGATTGTGAGCATAGATATATATGCAAGAGTTTAACTTTACCTATGTCTTCAGTGGTGAGAAAAAATATTATGACATATATTAATTAAATAAAGACTAATGTATAATCTAATCTAGACATTATCCCTGAGCTTAGAATGTGGCTCCTTTTTTTTTTTTTTCCTTTTTCTTCCTTGCCAAACCGCGTTAAGGTAAAATATAAGGTAAGTAGAGAATGAAACCTTTTTTTTTTTGGAAAAAAGAATTAGTAAAAAAGAGGAAGACAGATCTTAAAATTAATGTCTACCAACAATCAATTAAAGGCGTACCTAGCTAGTGTAAGCAAAGATACGTTTTCTTTTCACGTTAGAATAGTCATGCCACCAATACTTCTCAAATCTTAGTTGACAATTATTTTAGTTTACTGTTCATACATAAGCGTTAGAGAATATATTAAAATCTCATCAATGATTTAATTTTAAAATCCAACATTTCCCGGATAGGATGTTTAAATGTTTTAGTAACACGAGATGAATCCATCAATAAGTAGTTCATGAATATTACGTTTTGAATACTATACTGAATTGTAGAAGGAAAAATCATGTGTTTAGATAACTGTCTAAAAAATAATTTAGTGAAACACATGCTGAAAACAGAAAAGGAATCATCTTGAGATTTTGAAAAAGGAAAAAACTCAAAGCTAGAATATTAACTTGAACGAAGCAATCATGGAAATGGAGACGAAGCAAGGATGCTCCCATGCGAGCCTCGTTGGACACAGCAGTGCTCACAGCTCCTCTAATGATGGAAAGAACATTAGGGCATGAACTACTATAGTAAGTATAATTCAATCGAGCGGACCCTAATCCAATCACGCTTAACATTGCTAATAGTGTTAATTTCAAGGCACTTGAAGTTGATGAATAAGAGGAAGCCATGACTATTGGAAAAGATGTATTTTCTAGTGATGATCAAGAGTGTATATGAAATTCAAATTAATGGATATGAGAGCTTGTGCTCAGTGCATGTTTAATCCTCGTCAGGGGTCATATTTATATGTGATTCATGTAGACTTAATCCTTTTTTTTTTTAATCTATTAAAGGATGGAGTCAACTTTAACGGCATCCACAAAGGTTGGATTCATTTTGAATCCAATTTGTCTATACATATTGTCACATTAGTTTTCTATTAACTCTTCGTTCATTAAAACATTTTACTCCAATAATTTAGACTATAATTGAATTCACGTATGACACCAGTAGCAGTCCACTTTTTATTCAATTTTTTTTATAATATAACTACATATAATATATTTTTCCACACAAAAAATTAAATATTTTGAATATATGAGAAAATATATATTCTAAAAAATAAATTACACAAATGATTAAATAACATAAAAATAAATTAAATTTAAAAATTAATTTTAAAAATAAAATTATATTTAAAAATGAAAATTACATAAGAAAAATAAAATAAATTTAAGAAAATATAATTTAAAACTAATAAATTACAATAAAATTAAAATTACAACTGATTTTGGGAGGCTATCAAATTATTTGAATTTAATTCTTGGAAATTGATAGAATTGGGATCCATTTTTTTATGATAGAAAAAAATAATTGAAGATTGATTGTAAATAGAATGAATTAGAGATGAAATGAAGTTGAAATAAAAAGTAAAATAACTATTTATAAAGAAAAAAAATCAAATTAATTAAAAAAAGACAAATGAGTTCCAATGGTCAAAATGACCCTTGGAATCCAAAGGTCATAAAAACTGGCAGACCAAAGTCTACCACTTCATTAAAAAAATTAATTTTTTTATTTAAATGGGGTCCAATTAATTCATTCAATTGGGCTGAAAATTTATTAGTCCCCCACATTGGAGGACTAACACATTTTCATTGGTCTCCTAATGTAGATGCTCTAAGTTTTTGAAGAGCAAAAATTGTGAAGAAAATATAATTAATTGCTTAAGGATGGAATGGAGCCTAATATGAAATTTATCCTCATGCATTATTCTACTAATATGAATTTTATCCTCATAACGGTTAAGGTTTAGATAATTAATTTAATCACCGTGACCTTCTTTTTTGTCCCACGTTTTAAGTCAACTACGCAAGAACTTCACCATCATTTGTTGCCGAAGAAGAAACAACGAGGAAGGACCACGAACCCACCAATATCATCATTTTTCCAAAATTCTAAAGTGTGCCTGTTACTTTCACTCGTTTCAACACCCCTTGTTTATCTGTCTTTTTCCTCTATTTTCTTTGTCATTTTTTAACTCATTGAGAATTTTATTTTCGTCCTATTAGTGTTAGAATTAACTCACTAAAAATCTTATTATAATCCAGCCACAAATAGTTTACATATCATGCCTAATCATCAACTTGCCAGGAACCTTCCGACCACTTCCACTAAATTTTCCAAAAGAATAAACTTGTGATTTTCTTTTTAAAAAAATACTTATGTGACGTTACTGGGTACACCTCATACTTTTGTGAGTTCAAGTAAAATTAACCCACATATAACGATAGACATTTTTTATTTCCGTTTTAACGTTTAATCTTGTCCATGCAAATGGTCATACTACTGAACCAATTTATATCTCCTTATACTTCATTTGGATGGAGTATTAGAGCCTAATATAATATAATATAATAGATTGTCAAAATTTTAATTCTTTGTTGTTTGAGAATTTTTTTTATAAAGGATAGGATAGCATAACAGGGATTAGTTATCCTCTCAAACTCTTATTTTTTTTAACGCACCAAATTGGTGGGTTAAGTAAGGATAAGAAAATAAATTAACAAATATATATTTATATTACAATTTTATCCTTTACTATGGTTATTTTTGCTTATTATAAAAAAACACAGCAGAATTAATAATTCATTGCTCATTATAATTGCTCATTACATAATTTTTCATTAAGAATATTTGGTTGATTAAATTATTTTATTTATTTTTCATAATTTAGTATAATAATTTATTTTAGTATATTTTATTAGAGGGTATAATAGTCCAATTATTATGTAATATTCTTATTTTATTTTTAATTAATTAACATTTTAAATAACTTATCATATTTTTTAAAACTCCCAAACAATAAAATTTTATAATCTTAACCTATCATATTATATTTATATCAAGTTTTTATCACTAACCTATCAAATTATATTCCATTAAACTTTTAAACGAAGTGTTAGTGCAAAAGCTGATGTTTAATATTTTCTTAGTACCAAGTTGAACCAAGTATCCGCTTATATGTATGATGTATCTGAGTATTTATATATTATATTTGAAAGTGATAGGCAATAGATTGAACTCATAGTGGATAATACTCAAAAAATATTTATTAAAAACCAATTCTCACTAGAGTCCACTCGTCGGCCATGATCCATCGGCACAATTACACGAAAGAGAAACTCCGAAAAGAATGTGCCCTAACGAATGGCAAACGATTCGGTGGGATTAGAGATGACAATTTATACCTTATCCGATGGGTACCGGTCCTACCCGTATTCAGTCAACGTGGGTATTATCTGCTTTAACTGGGTATGAGTACGGATAATACCCGCATTTTATTGTGCAGGTATGAGTAGGGTATGAATATTAGAATATCATATCCGTACCCGTTGGGTAATATTCATACTCGTATCCATTACTCATACCTGCTACATATATATAATACATATATTCATATATATAATACATACTTACACACACACACACAAATATATATATATATATATATATATATATATTACGTGTTATATATACATGCTATATATATGTGTACACACATACACGCACATATGTATTATATATACTGGTTTTTACACAATACACCTACGATACTTTACAATATTTATTTTGCACTACCCATTTTTGCATATTACATTTTCACTTTTCAATTTTTTCAAATTCACAAATGCGTATTTTCAAATTTATCAACTCTTGTTTATATATTGTTGGAATGTTGTTGATATTCTATTGGTGTTGTTCTATTTTTCAAAAACTAAGGAGTTGTTTATAATATATTTGTAACTTGTATATCTTTTACAGAGATATAGAACATACAAGTATTAGTTTTATAACTTATTTATGCTTTACTTGTAACTTGTATATACTATGTTTAGGTTATGTTTATGATTTGTTTATGTAATGTTTTTAACTTGTATATCTTTTACAAAGATGCAGAACATACAAGTATTAATGTTACAACTTGTTTATATTATATTTGTAACTTGTATATATTATGTTTATGTTATGTTTTTAACTTGTATATCTTTTATAAAGATGCAGAACATACAAGTATTAGTATTACAACATGTTTATATTATGTTTATGACTTGTTTATTTTATGTTTGTAATTTTTATATCTTTTACAGAGATACAGGACATACAAGTATTAATTCTATAACTTGTTTATGCTATATTTGTAACTTGTACATACCATATATACAACATATAAATATATATATAATACATATAAAGAACATATATACAATATATAGATAACATATAAACAACTTATAAATAACATATAAACAATGTATAAACAAGTTATAAAGAAGTTTTTAAAAAATATGAAATATAAACAGAGTTTAGACCAAACCTAAACAACTTTCAAATAAGTCCGTGAAAATGCAATTTAGAAATTTCAAGTGATAACTTATCACATTACTATTTCATTAACTACAGTTAGTTATAAATTATAATTTTTATATTATGTTGTGTGAATATAATATTTCATATTATTTAGGGTATTTTTCTAATCTATTATTATAAATTGATGGTATATTATTTGTTAAGTTAATTAATTAAATTTAAACCACAGGTAAATGGGTACCCTACGGATAAACAGATACCATGTGGCTAGAGTACGAATAATAATTTTTATCATCTATACAAATACGGATAGCATATAAATATATAACATAAACTACAAATACGAATAAAAATATTGATATATTTTACTTATATTCTACCCATTGTCATCCCTAAATAGGTTGTTACCATTCGAGCGCTTGGGTTATCACTTCTTTTAGGCACTTTTCCATCAACATCAAGAATACCGTACATCCGCATATACAAATCACCGAGTTCTGCGTATAAATATCACCCCTAGACACCCAAGGTAAGACTTTCTCCCCTAACATCCCTCCACAATATCATTTTTTCCTCTAAGCTCAATACTAATTTAGGCATCAAAGCACGTCTCCCTAGACAATTTCCTGGGTCCCCTTTCTAATCTAGTGCCTATGATTACAGAACCAGCTTGGGGTTTACCTCATAGTGGATAATACTCAAAAATATTTATTAAAAGTTATAATTTTTTGAAAATAAATACTCCTTTCATTTCATTTTAAGTGACACAAAATACCATTTTGGATGTTCGAAAAAGAATGAGACTACTCATTTATTGTAATATCCCGTATTTTTGTCCGATTAAATTTTCTGGTATCGATTGAATTTTCTGGTAGAATTTTTTTTTCTTTTTTGTTAAATGAATTTTTGTTAATTTTGTCATCAATGGTAATCATTTTATTGGTTTTATAAAATTTGGTATGGTCAAAATTTTGTTGATTTTATTGATTAGAATTATTATTTTTAATTTTTTTAGTAAGGGAATATTTTGTTAATTTTTATTAATTATTCCAAAAAAATTTTATTTAATTTTAAAATTTATTTTTGAAATTAAAAGGGTTAATTTTGAGTTTTAAATGTTAATTGAGTATTTAATAAAGTTTAGAAATGATTTGGTAATGTTTTGATTAAGTGAAAAATGGTTTAAAAATGAAATAGAAAATCTGGAAAAAAAGGACCGAACTACCGGTCGTTCAGTGTCCAAACGGCGTGTTGTCTGGCGTGGTGTATGCACTGTCGTTCGGGTGAGAAGAAAATGACGCGTCGTTTGCTGGAGTAAGGGCTGTCGTTCGCGTGTGAACGCTGTCGTTCGTACGCGTGATTTTTACTGCGAACGACAAGCCGTTTGACTTGTCTGGAGTTAAATTTTTTGGTAGCAAACGACCTGTCGTTTGGG
>CAODLS012971199.1:0-18419 GCA_948243855.1 Flueggea neowawraea
TATATGGTGATGCTTCCAGTAGCTACGGGTTTTGAATAAACACACCTCAAATTACGTCATAGTCAGACAACGTACGTTGGTCATCCTCATCCCAGATAACGTACGTCTTACCTATGTAACGTACGTCATGCTACTTTTCCATACAAGGTACGTCTTGCACAACGTGCTACGTACGTTGTTCACTCTCCGATCACATATTCGACGTCTCACATTTCACCACATGCACCGAACTTCCCTCGAGGTTCGAAGACACCTAATCCTTAACAAATACGTCTGATTACCTTCAAGATCACATCGGACTATATCGAAAACCTACAGGAATCCTAATCAAAATGGGAGGGATTTTACAACTTTAGTAAGTCAGAGGCTAACTCGAGTTATACATGGTCTGGTTTACTCGAATTAGCCAAATGATAACTTGCGTAAATCTGGGCTTATATTACTCGAGTTAACCAAAAGATAACTTGAGTAAAGCCGGACCTATCTTACTCAAGTTAGCTGAAATGCTTACTCGAGTAAGTCATTTACCCAGATTGCCCAATTTGACCAATCACTCAATGCAACCGGTAAAAATACTCCAATCACATACATTGAATCTAATCAACCTCCTGAACATGAATCTATAACCAAATCCATCAGAACAACTCGGAATCACTCAAAATCACCCAAAACTGAATTGATTCAAACCCATTTTATTCCAAAACCATAATATGGACAATCTTGCAGAAAACATGAGGAAATAAAGGATTAGAAACTCAATCTTACCTCAAGAAACCCAAAAAAAAGTGTTGAGGAACAACATAAGAGAGTTTGGGAGCGTCTGGGAGAAGTAAATGACCGATTTCGGGCAGGTTTTAAAGACGAAAAAGACCGAAACGTATCGTTCTACTTTTACACAGATAACTCGAGTTACACAAGGGTTTGAGTTATATGGACCTCGTCTAACTCGATTTACAATGCTGGCTAACTCGAGTTGTATAAGGGTTACACAACTCGAGTTACATCTTTCTCTAACTCGAGTTATCCACTCTCAAAACTTGTTATTCTCACGGTTCTACAACACCAACCCACACATGATCATCCTAATAGAGCATCAAAGATCATCAATCAAAACTCCAATCACTATAGGAAACATAGCTGAAACGGGCGGGATATTACACTCAATTAGCAAACTATTTCCCTAGTGTTTATAGGCTCAACTAGAAAACTGTTCACCTAGTTTTTGCGAAATCAACTAGAAAACCATTCACCTTGTTTTAAGGACGAAATAAGAAAACCACCACTAGTTTTCCTAGCCTTACTAGCAATCTTTCTTATTTTTCTAAGGCTCAACAAGAAAACCTATCTACCTTAAGAAATACCTTGCTTATTACAAGATTCAACCCAAGAATGAAAATAAATTAAATCTCACGCCAACCCAGAAATAATATAGCAAGTGAATAGCTCAAATGGGTTAGAAAGGTAGAGAAGAGAAAGAAAGTAAATAACAAACTCTAGTATAGGTCTCTTTCTTTTCTCTTCTGTTCTGGGACGTCTATTTATAGCCACTTGTAAGAATATAAGCGTTGAGCCTTGAAATAGCCTTTGAGAGATAAGAAAAATTATGCTCAGTAATGACGTGACCCTTCACCACGTGCGTTGTTTCTATCGTTCCATCTAAGTTCTACATGTTGTGTATGCAAGTCTACGTGCGTTGACTCCAGTGGTCTCGGTTTTGATTAGATCAGCTTCTGCATGTGTTGGTGATCTTCTACATGTGTTGATCACTTCTTTAGTGTGCTTTGATGGTTGATCAGCGTGCCTTGCTCCACATTCCAGAATATTCACTTTCACCCAGTGATTCTTCTACGTGCCTTATTTGATCCTTAACATGTGTTGTCGTTCATCATCAAGATTGCACCTTTAATTTCAACATCAGCATGTCAGAGAATATTCTAATTCAAATTTCAAGGGGTGTCTCATCTTTGTCTTCGTATGAGACATCATATACGTGCATTATTCACGTATAACGTGCGTTGATCGATTCTTCAAAGATGCCTATTTTGCAACCAACATTTTCATCATCAATTTGATCCCTCAACAACGTGTGTTGTAAGATCATTAGTGTGCGTTGTTGGTTGTTCTTCAAGGATATCTCCTTTGCATCATCTACATGCCTTGCTTACGGACTAACGTCTTCCTCATCTATCTGGACTTTGTCAACATGAGTTGCAGTGTCTTATGCATGCGTAGATGTGTGAAAATGATTTCCAGTCGCATGTGCTTCTAATCTACGTGTGTTGTTGACTCTTCTTCTTCTATAGATGTTAGCTCAGCATGTATCAACACGCTTTGATGACTTATAAGGTGCTTTTTGGCCAGCTATCAACAAGTCATCAATTTTTCACCTTTTTCATGAATGTTTTACATCCATCATCATCAAAACTGAACTAAACAAAGTTTAGACACAAAAGCAAATGCAGAACAAAACACATGCAAAATTAACTAAAATGCATCACAACAGATTACGGCATAGCCATACTGTAACCTACTTAAATTGGGCATAAGACAGAATGTAACATATGCATAAAAATATTGAAAAAATACAAAAAATAAACAAAAATATGTAACAAAACAACACAAAAAATCACAAAAAATTACAAGTAAATCTCTATCCATACTTAAATCTAATATTGTCCTCAATGTTAAAGAACAAAATTAAATTAAAAAGTGAAGGGATAATAAAGCTTCTCTACATATTAATGACATTGGTTGGTATGGTGGTACTTGATTGATTCTTGGCATTGAGAAGTTGAACTTAGGCAGGAGAGGTGGTTGCAGAGGGCACGGGGATATGGTTTACTTTGGAGTAGAAAAGAGAGCAAAGCGGACCTTTTTTCTCTCTATTTTATGTGGCTGCATCTTTATGTGCTTTTTGTTTCAAGAGATAATAGTGATAAGTGCTGCCTTTTCTTGTGGACAAAAAAATACCCACACTTGTTGAGCCATTTATGGTCAGCATGAAAAATCCTTTTAAGTTTTGATGATTTACAAAACAACTTTAAAGTCAAGCTAAGCACGCAGATATGCTCTTGCGCATGTTGCTTTTCCAACTACGAATGCAGATATGATGTCAACGCACAATGTATAAGAATCTGAAGCTATTGGTTTTATAAAGACTTGCATCTACATACGTTGGGTATTAACAACACATATAGGTGTGTATATTGTACTATAAATTATGGAAATATAGACAAAGCATATTGAGCTTGGAGAACGCACGAAGAGGATATTCTTTTGTCATTCTAGGAAAACGTGTAAGCACATAGACATTGAGTCAACACACGTATACCATGCTTCCATCAAGGCAGAAAGATCCAAGACTTTGTCTACGTACGAAGGAGATCAAACAAGGCACATAGATAGAAATGAGATTCATTGGTTCATTAAAATTAGTTCATCTAGGCACGCAGGATGTTATCAAAGCACGTAGACAGAGAGAGTGCTAAGAACTGTTAAAAATTCAAGAAGGCTCATGCGTTAAAAGAAATGTTATACAAGCCTTCAATGCACACTATGGAGTAAAGGTGTTAACTTTAAAGTTTCAATGACAACGCATGCAGATGAGTAAGAAGGAAAATACTGACAAATTCATTATACGCTCCTTGGAAATTCAAATTTGAATATTCCTCATATAGACAAACGGTTGGAATTAAAGGTGCCATTTTTTAAGCTGATAATGCACACAGATGGATTTGCCTAAGCACATAGACAATTTGATTTACGAATGCAGTCGGTTGTCTAAGCACGCAGATGAAGGTTTTTACAAAGCAGTTGATACTAAAACTTAGACAACGCATATAAAAGGGTCTACAATGAACGTTGAACTTTGATGGAATATCTGATTACGCATGTAGACACCTAGTAATGCACGTTGGTGTAGCTTACATCATTTAAAATCAAATTTTTTCTCTAAGTCACAACGACTATCTTGGAACTTGCAACAACTATTTTTCTTAGAATTTGGATTGTTTGGTTATGTTTTGAGTTTAACGTATTGAAAAGGATTTTAATAGTTTTTAAAGTTTCATTTACAATCTAATTCACACCCCCGTCCACCCTCTTGGATTGCCATATCAGGTTAACAACACTTACGTTTTCCACCATGATTTAGCAAATTAAATCCTCAAGCACCATTAGAACATTGCTGCTTTGAAATGGAAAATTAAAGTGTCAACTTGCACTAAAACATTCTCAACTATTCCTTTTAGGCAAGTACTAGAGTGATTAGCTAATTGTATTACACCCTTTCTTTCTTTAATTGGTCCCAAATTTAAAAGTATATAGATAGAAAGAGGCATAACATTTATTGAAGCACCTAAATCCAATATTGCTTTTTTTTATCTTTGTATTTCTAATGGTGCAAGGGATAGTGAACAAACCTAGATATTTCTTCTTTGGTGGCAGCTTCTTATGAATCATGGTAGTAACATTTTTTAGAGCATATACTACATTCTCCCTGGTGCTCTCTTTTTCTTAGTACAAAACTCTTCAAGGAATTCAACATATTTAGGCTTATGATTGATTGGATCAAGTAAAGAAATGTTTACCTCAATTTTTTTGAATGTATACAACATTTCTTTTTCATTCTCATCCTTTATGCACTCAGCTAACTTCTCTGGGTAGACCAAGTTTTCCACACAAATTGAAATTGGATCAAGATTTAGAACTTGAGTCTCAACCTTGTTACTTGTAGCTTTGATTGTATCTTCCTCTAACTTAGTATTTTCCTCAAATTTAGTTTCTAATAGCTGGACAAAGTCTTCCATAATCTCATATGCATCTGCTATGCTAAACCATGTAAGTCTTTGAGGAAATAGAATTTCATTGAATCTAAAGAATATCTCTAGAGCCTCTATTATCATTTTATTGCTAACAGCATGGTCATGCCATGTAGCATTTGGACTGCTAGGTTCTTGCAATTGCTCTTCATCCTTCAATGTGATCACATTAACATTTTAGATTGGATTAATAGTAATTTCTGCAGGCAATTCACTTTGGTTATCTAGATTATTGACTGAAGCAGTTAGTTCAGTGATTTGATCTTGCAAGTCTTGTATACTGAAGTCAATTTTCTACTGAAATTGTTGAGTTGTTGCCATAAATGTCTTTATCATCTTCGCCAAAGATTGAATTTGATCTTCTAGGTTGGGTTGTGGAGGAGTTGGTAATTCGGGATGAAATTGTTGCAAAAGTTTGATCTTGCCCCATACCTACCATCTATACTTGTTGTCGGTTCCCAAACCGTTCGTTTCGGTTTCTAAAATGGGGGAACATGAACCAAACTGTGGGTTCCATAATTTCCATTATTCTAAAATAAATACGCAAATATTAATTAATTGTAATGAAGTAACAAAATAATTAAATTAAACTATATTAAAAAAGTAGAAGAAATTTGAAAAATATAATTGCAAAAACTAACTTTGAGAAATATAGAAAGCGTAATTACAATAATAAAATATATAAATAATTAATAAGGGCAATTTAGAAGAAAATGATTTTTTGAGAGAGTGAGAGTGTAAAAGAAATTGAGAGAGGAGAAATAGTGTAAAATTGGTATGAATGGAGTGGGGGGTATTCATAGAATTGCAAAAACATAAAAAAAAAAAAACAAAAAAAAGGAACATCGGAGGTTCGAACCACCGATTCGACGGTTTTAGAGGGGTGCAACCGGAACCTAAACCTCAACCCTCTGGTTTTGGCCGACTGATTTCGATTCAGTTCTGATTTTGGTCGGTCTGGTTCCAGTTCGGTTTGCCGATTTCGGTTCCAATTTTACATGTCTGCTACCATCCTAAGAGGCTAGTGTTCGAATAAAGGTCAACCATCTCATCGCACCCATATGAGTCATATTAAGGCATTGAGCATATGTTGTCTAGGTAGCTTGGAGAAGCATGAATTCTACAAGGTCCCACTTGATTTCTGAAACTCATTTGATCCGTAGTAGAGGTTAGTTTTGAAAGCTCATATTTAATTTTAGAGATATTTACCTCATATGAATCTTGGTTGAACCCGAAGTGATGGAAGCCACCATCCATTATCAAAGCCATTTCTTTTAATTGAAACAAAACAACAAAAATTAAGCAATGAAGCAATTAAAAAAAATCTTTGACATTGATCCTTGGCAACGACACCAAAATTTGATGGGTATTGAAACCAACAGATTAATTACCTACTCAGAATATAGTTTTAAATATAGCGATGAGCAGGGTCGAATGCACAAGAACCAGCAAAATGAAGTCTAAATGTGAGTAGAAAACAGTAAATAATAAATTTGATTGGCAAAGAGTTTGTGAGCAACAAAATTAAACTTAAATCTCAAATAAAGAAAGCAGTAAACAATCACAGAAATAGTCAAATTAAAATCAATAATATAAAGGCCCGATCCAGGTGTCATCTCAGTCTCACTTCTTGAAATGATCACAGGAATGAAAGATAAATCTTAATTATTCACATAGGCAAGTTATAGTTATAGGTGACGCACTCAGTAACCAATCTCTACTTACTATTTCGGTAGCCCCGGGACGCCCTGCAGACTACTTCTCTTACTAATAAATAAACTCTGGGACGCCCTGCAGGATTTAATCTATCAGCAGCAGTACACACTATAGAGACCTTATCCTAGTCAATAAAATTGAAACACCGCAATTCATTTAACCTAGATTATTTATTCTGTTAATGATAGTCGAAGCCCATTATTACAACAACAGCATTAAGTTACCACTTATGCTAGGCACGAAATCATGGATCTATGAATCTAAGTGACAATATATTATTTCATGAAGCAATCTAACTGGAGAAAATTAAATCTATCAAAAAAAATAATATTGAAGCACTAAAGAACAATAATTAAATAAATATGTGAATGAATTAAGAACAATTAACACAATATCCTCACAATTCAATAAAGTTAAACCTCAACTAACCTTGACTAGAAAGACTTTAGCAACACATAAGAGAAATAAGAACAGAAAATAAAGCTGTAGAGAATTTTTTATAATCAAAATCACCTAATAAAATTGATGGCTATGTATTTATAGGAAATACCTAACTTGTAACCTTAGATAAATTATCCCAAAATACTTCCTAAGTAGTCTAATTCTATCAGACTTTGGTTCCCAACTAAATAGGTAGTGTTTCCCATCCATCTTTCCGCAAAAATAAGCTTTTCCACGTCACACTTCTATCTTAGCATGCATTCCAGAATCAACCCAACACGTCAAGGCCTTGTTGTAGCACCCAAAATTCACTTTTCTCACAAAATAGCTCCAAATCCACCATCTTGCACCAAATCAACCCCTGGACATAATAAACTACAAAATAACATAAAAACATAGAAATAAAGATGAAAATGAACATCAAACAATGTGAAATCATTAATGAAAACATGCATAAAATGCACACTAACACTCAGACGTTGCTCTCCCAATGCCTTTATGCTAAGGACAATCTCGATAAAAATGATCAAAGGATCCACAAAGATAATAAGCAACGGTCTTCATTTGACATCCGCCTGAGTGTCTTCTGCCACAATAACGGTATGCTGGTTGAGGAATAGTAACTACTGCACAACCTCAAATCTTCAAGCCTCTTCCTCTTCCTTTTAAACACTAACCCAAAATTCTATCTAAAAAAATGAAAGAACAAATAGAATGTTTGGTGTGGAATGATGAGTGATGTCCAAAAGTGTATGTTTTAAGAGTATTTATTGTGACGTCCCAACCCCAAATAACCATATGTAGCATATATATATTGGTACATGCACTGCATATGCATTTTCAAGATATAAAGTCTATTATTTATAATTGGAATTTAGATATGAAGATTAATAATTAAGGAGTTAATTAATAAATAATTATTAGGTGCAATTGCATAGTCGAAATAAATGTCGATTAAAATTATAGTGCTGAATTTATAATTGAAGTTGAAATCTTATTGGGGCAATTATATTAGCGTCCCTATGTTTTATTTTAATCTTCCATTGCGTCCCTAAATTTTGAAAAGACTTATTACATTTCTGCTTGTAAACTGTGTCAGCCAAGAACACAGCCTGAATGCCTAATCCTTGTATCATAGGTTCTGCACAAAGCATTTATATGCAAACTGAAAGGATCAAAATCAGGATTAAGTATTCAGGATGTGTCCTAGGTTGACACAATTTATAAGCAAGGATGCAATATGAGCCTTTTCAAAACTGAGGGACATAATGAGAGGTTACGATAAAAAATTGGGACGCTAAAATAATTGCCTTGATCTTATTTTCAAAATTTGTCAAATTCAATTAGGAATAATTTAAAGGCTTGGAATTAGAAAGCAAATCATTAAGTAAAACTAGTTAAGAACTTAAAAGAATAGAAAAGGGGAAATGAGATTAGGAATCAAAATGTTGTGTTTTATGTGAAAACTTAGAAAACAGAAAGAGGGAAAATGTACTTACCCAAGCTTTGCACATTTTTATTTCAAGAATCCACAAAATTCACATGAACATGTATTGATTACACCTGCACACACACAAAAAATTAGGCTTAATTAGGATGAGTTTTGAAAGGTGATAATGGACTCAACTTTGTTTAAATATATATACATGGAAGCCAGCCAATCTTCAACACTCTTACTTCACTTAAACCCACATCAACAAAACCAACCCTTGTCTAAAAATGTCAATACTTGAAAGCCAAACTTAAGGACAAAATTCTTTCCACAGCTAGTCATCTTTTTCAAATCATCAAAGCACGTATGAGCCAAAGGTAAATTTGAACTTATAATAACTCTTGACAAGGATTTATTTCGTTCATGTTTTCAAATTCCTTATAGACGGAATTTAAGAAAACTTAAAGAATCAAACCTGTAAAGGGTTTAAGCTAATTTTGTGTTGTTTTGTATTTATGGTTCAAATAGCATGAATTTCCCTAATTATAGATTCTGTAAGAACTGTAATATCCCTTCCGTTTCAACCATGGTTCCTATAGTCTTTCAGCCTAGTTCGATTTGATTACTGGAACAACTAAAGTTTTGATTGATGATCCTTGATGTTTTATGATGATGAACATGTGTGGTTTGGTGTTGTAGAACCTCGAGAATAATGAGTTACTTGAGTGGATACTGTGTGCAATGTTAGTGATATGGGGACGTGGACAACTTGAGTCAGAGAAAGATGCAACTCGATTTGTGTGACCACCTCTATACAACTCGAGTTAGCCAATCAAGTAACTCGAGTTAGACGAGGCCCATCTAACTCAAGTTATTTCTTGCGTAACTCGAGTTAGCCATGCTCGAGGATCGATTCTGGATAAATTTAATTAGAGTTGGAGGACTTATAACTCGAGTTATCCATGCATTTTGCTGGAACGACTCTGTTTTTGGGCAGAGGTCTATCTAAACCCCAAACACGATCGTCTTGGTTCTCTCACCTTTTTTCACTTGTCTCACCTCCAAAACCATCCCATTTGCTCTCCCATTGTCTCTCATTGGTTTCCAACATTCCTAGAGGTAAGATTTCACTTTTAACACTCTCTTCTTCCATTTTGTGCATCTAATTGGTTTAGTTCTTTGAGGAACATTTTTGAGCTTTTGTTTTGGGTTTTGGATTTGAGCATAGATCTATGGAAAAAGAGGTTAGGTATTGTTATTTCTTGGTGAATTAAGGTTAGAGGAATATATATTGAGCTTGGGTTTAAAGGATTTGAGGAGTTTTTTGAATGGGTTAGGGTTTGGCCGAATTTGTTAAGAGTCTTGATGATTTTGAGTTGCGATGATGAAACTAATTGTGGATTTGTGTTTAGGAGGTTGAATAGAGATAATAAAATGGAAGTGAATTTTATCGATTGAATCAAGTAATTGGTCGAATTTAGGAGTCTAACTAAGTGACTTACTCGAGTAAGCACTTTGGCTTACTCGAGTAAGCCAGAGCAGGCATAACTCCAATTGGCCTTTGGCTTAATCGAGTAAGTCGTGATGCTGAAGGACCAAAATGTGATTTTTCTTATTTTTGCAATTTTCGAGAGTTCGGGGATGAATTTGAGAATTCTAACTTATGGAGGAGTAGCTAGTTAGTACTTCCATAATACTTTAAGGACTAGTTAATTTTACACTAGTCGGGACCAAACTATAATTTTACCTAGATTTTGAATTTTGGGTCAGAAGTGATAGATTGACTTTCAAATTATAGTTTTGAGAGACATTAAGGGTTTATGCTTGCATTTTCATATCATGCATTTAGTATTGCCACAATATTGCATTATGATATTTGCTCTGTTGTGACCGTTCAGCTTCTTGTTCCTGCCAGCGAGTCTAGTCACCGACTAGTGGGGCTTGACTGGTGGTACTGCTTGGATATCTAGGTGAGTAAATAGTAGCTTCAGACACATAGGTTTCGTCTCAAAATATCTATTATTGGTTTTTGATGTGCTGGACACATGTATGAAAATGGACTAATATGAGGATTGGTTAAGTTAATAAATTGATTATGTGATTTAATGATCAGTACTTTGTTTTGAAAATGATGTATACGTATTATATATATCTCCTCTCTGATTTTGGATATATACGCTAGTAGCCATGTTGTCCTGATTAGACACATGATTGGATATTGATAGAGGCAGAGTCATCATCATCATTAGTGGTGGGTCCACAACACTTCGTGATTAAAGGCAAAGTCCATATCACGTTTGCTTTAGTCCCCATATCTACGATATATGACTTGACTCTGATATTATGATTTAAATCTGAAATGATTTTTATTATGCCTACGTGCATGCTAGTTGGTTTGTTTGCGAACGATTTCAAAATAATTTTTCGAAAAACTATTACTTATATAGCATGTATATATATGCTAGTACGTGGTATTTGCGAATTATTTTCAAAACAGTCTTTGCGAGACATGTATGAGGCTTTTTGGAGTGTTATTTCTCACTGGGTTCTAACCCCCATTTTATTTTCTGACTATAATTGTTTTTATCTTCTAGGTATACAAATTTTGACTTCGGCAACTGTTTCGCATCTTAGGACATCAGTGAGGAGTCTTTTGGTTATTGATGCCCTTTCGTCCGAGCTCCTTTGTTGATGTTAGAGCTACATACTAAGATGCAGTTGGGATACTGGGTTGCTTTTTATACTCTTATGTATTTTTATTGATTTTTCCCATATATATATATATATATATCGATTTTCTATAAATCAGTTTTACATATCATATGCTTTGAATGACACTGTTTTGATAATTAAATGTTTTGGGTAGAAATTATGATCTTTGAGGCTTGTGCGAGATGAAATGGGCTTCCATAGATGGTTTGCCTCGTATGCCAGTCATGATCCGAAAATGGGTCATGACAAGAACAGTCAGATTGGAAGATGATTTTGGAAACGTTAGAGGCTTAATTTGAAAAGTGGAAAACATAAAAATTGTAGATATATATGTTTTATAGCTGCCTGCAAAGTAAATAGATTACTTCCATGTGTAAAGAGAGTTAGGCTTGATTATCTAAGATTGGTCATAATTATTGTTCCATTTAATAACGTTTGATTTTAGGTTTAGATATAAAACTTACTGTGATTTCAATATTTTCAATTAGCCTCTGATATCTCTCAGAAATAGGGATATGTGCGTCTAGTTCCTAAATTAACAAACCTTTCTTGATTTGGACTTGAATGGGATAAACCACGATAAAAAAAGCTAAGGCAAGGTATATTTGACCTATTTCAGCCCGTGGTCTGAACTTATAAATTTAATGAAACTTTTGTATATTGAATTAGACAATGTAATTTACACTCTTAGAAATATATGTGTCTAGTCTCTGAATCAATTTACAGAGATCGATTTGGTGTTGGAATGAATCAACTCGAGTTAAAACACTAAGTGGATGCCAAATCTATCTTGAAGTAGAAACAGGTCAACAATTGGTCTAACTTCAAGAATTCACCAAATATTCTACAAATTGAATTAGGATTTCTACTGGATATTTACAGAAATGTTAAGATTTCAAATTTTAGATAAAATTTATATCAAGTTCATTGGAAACCTGTAACTATAGAAATGTTAAATAGAATATAGACTGTTCAGTTCAGATTAAGCTAATAAGTTTATTATAAGGACTGTTTTGATACATTATTAACAATGGAAACTAAACTGAAAATTTTTATAATAGAACACAAAAGAGAGAGTGGGAACATATTCTTGTAAGTTAAATTTAATTAGTTTATAGATTGAATAAATTCAAAGATCTCATCATTCGCTAGAATGTATGGACTAAATTGAATAAGAATTTGTATTTAATGGACTAGGCTGTAATTTTACAAAGAATCGTATTTGGTATTGATATATGTAATTTTATTATTGTATAGATTCAGAGGTCCCAAATACTCATATATTGGGGAATTAGAAGACATTGGTGCTTAGCATGTGTATCGGAGGCACAAGTGAGTGGAAACTAGAGATGTCTCCACTTGTTTGCTATGTGATATAAAATGTGCTGAATCTGATAGTTTGTCTTGATTTGTGAATATATGATTATGTGGAATGATGTTTTTACTACATGTGCAAATGTATGTGATATCTTATATTACTTACAAGTGACACATGTCTGATATTTGAACTATTTACGAATCTACTAGAGTCAAATGCTTAGAATATAATATGACCTTATCGGATATGACTTTGTTTATCGTGATTAATTGAATATGACTTGACTTGTCCTTATGCAAAAGGTAGAAATGATATGATTTATAGTCACAGATATCATTCATATGTATAGTTTGATTAAAGATTGAATTGGTAGATGTTGCTTGCATTATCGACGTAAAAGGCAGATTTGGCCAAGATGCTTAAGTTCTCTTATAGTTACATGATACAAGTTGACATGTCTCTTATAGTTCATATGATTCGAAACTTAATGTCTCTTATAATTCAAATATCGACTTAATGTCTCTTATAGTTCACATATCGCCAGTTGGCTTATAGTTTCGAGACTATATGTCTCTTATAGTATCGAACCCGGGTTATGAATTTTCATGTTTTGTCCAAGATCCAAAATAAAATCGAAATTGCATTCACTTTCATTGTTGCATATTGTATGATTAAAATATGTATTTGGATGCGTATGCTATTTGTTGTGGATTTATCAATGATAGTTGTATCAATAAGTGAGAAATTCAATACTTTGATGCTTGATTGTTGTGGGAATTGAATGCTCAGGTGTTGTAGGTTGTTTCCTGAAGTGTCTTGGAGGTATTTATACATTTTCTAGTCAAAAGAGACATTGAAGGATTAATAGTAACAGTTGTAAGATGTAGCAACCATGCATTTAACACTCTGACACGGTGTCTTACTCGAGTGAATAATTGATGTTACTCGAGTGATCTTGTTCAAATTAGCATTTGAACTTTGATTTTGTCAGTCGTAGGTATAATCTTTTTGTCTTCAAGTGATTATTCGAGTGACATGTATGTGTTACTTGAGTGATAGATACTCTTCATGTGTATTGCTTGATTTCATTACTCGAGTAAGTATTGTTGTTGCCCGAGTATGTTTTTCTCAACTGATGCCCTGAAAATGTTACTCGAGTGAAGATCTATGATTACTCGAGTGAGATGACATCCATATTAGTTGAGTGAGATTAAAATGATTACTTGATTGATATAATGGTCTGATTACTCGAGTGAATTATCTTGGTTGTTGCCTTTGGTCACCTGGATTACTCGAGTGATATTCAAATTGTAATACCCTGTCTGTTCTAATCAATTCTCTGTAGCGTTCCGACCAGATTTCGACAAGGTCTTTGGTGGAATGTCCTTTGACTTTGAATGATCTTTAGTTTAATCCCAATTTGAACCTTGAATGATTGAAGTGATTTTGGGTATTTGGAAGTGTTTGAAAAAGTTTTAGGGTATTATCCATGAAAGTTTGGGTGTGGTTAAGTTCCGGGAGTGATGGGCTTTATGATTTGAAGTTAAGAACACATTTGAGGAGTGATTTTGTGCACTTAGGGCTTGTTGGCAGCCATCTACGTGCATATCAGGAGAATCAACGCATATTGTTGAGACTAGCAAGCGGTACCTTATCTGGAAGAGGATCACAACGTACGTTAGGTAGCTACAATGTATGTTATATGGGGTTCGAGAATGACCAACGTACGTTGGCATGAGCGACGTAAGTTGTGTTGTGTTTGTTTTGGATTTGTAGCTACTGGATGCATCACAATGTATGTTGATGATGTTTGACGCACGTTGTGGAAGACAGTAATGTACGTTGAGCATGAGAATGACGTACATTGCTCTGTTATTTCACTGAAATGGTGTGTTTTGATCCGTCAGTCCTTATAAACCCCAAACCCAACCTCATTCATCATTGCACTCCATTTCTCACCCAAATCTCTCTCATTCTAGTCCAAATCTCTCTCTCCTTGCTCACCCATCATTCCTTAACATCATTTGAGGTAAGATCAATATCCTTTCTTCATTTTTAACTCATTTTTCATGCATTGATTCATGAAAAATATTTTTGGCCGAAATCCATCTAGGGTTCCATTTTTTGGATGATTTCTGACGTATTAAGGTTAGAGAATGTTAGAATAGGTTAGAGGGGACTTTAGTGAACACGATTCAAGCATTGAATCGAATGATTTGATGAGTTTTTGGTGGAGCTAGGGTTAGATTTGGGTTTGGTTGATTTTGGCCGAATTTGTTGTTTGTTTGGTGAAATTGTTGATAGATTAATGTTCTTGAGGTTGAGATCGATCAATGTGGGTGATTCCTTTCGATATTTGTCGTTCGAATCGAGAGTGTAACATTTTTTAGAATAAACCTATGGTTTTGGCTAGTTTTGTAAATTATGAAATGTTCTCTCCATATTTGTAATTTTTGAAAATTGAGGTACAAGATTGTAATTTTGAAAACTTGAAGTCTAGATTTGTAATTTTGGAAAGGTTGAGGATAAGAGTCAGAGATTGTTTCGCGATTTTTGAGAATTTGGGAATTCTGACTTATGGATGTATAGTTGGTAATCTCGACATACTTTGAGAATTGTTTTGAAATTTGTTCAGTCTCGGGGACTAAACCGTAATTTTACACTGGTCGGGCACCAAACTGTAATTTTACATAAAATTTCGTAATTAGGGTCGACGGTGATGGATTCTCACCCATGGGTGGATTTTTAGTGACTTTGAAGGTCCGAGTCTGCATTGCATTGCACTGCATACATATTAAGTAATGTCACAGTACTGTATTTGACTCTATTGTTATCTGTCTTTGTTCTCAGTTTTGCTCCCAAGGCGACCAGCCCTTCACCAGTGGACCACGACTGGAATTAAATCAGTGTCCAAGTGAGTGGATGACAGCTTCAGGCACATAAGTTGTGTCTTCTAAATTATATCGTTTTTTTTTGTCTGGCTCTTTGCATGTAATCTGGTATAATTAAAGGATAGGAATCCTAAAATCTGTCTATGTAAAACTTCTGTTGTGAAAATGGTTTTTCCCTTTGGGAATTTCAAAGGTTTTTGAAATAAATATTATGGTTTAATATTTATTATGATTTTTGGAAACAAATCTTTTGTATAGATTTTAGAAATACTTGTAAAAAATATTCTTTCTAGATTTAAGAATGCTTTCTAAATCAGATATTTCGTTCTAAAATGAGTGTTCCGATCTGAAAAGAATAAATGTATTTTGGTGCTTTGAAATATTTTTGGAATAAATATTTTGTCTGAAAGTCTGAAATGGATTTTATATTTCAATATATTTTTGGCAAAACATAACGATATAGGACACATAGCTACGGGGTACGTAGTCTTTGGTATATCAATACTCAGTCAATGCCCTAGTTACCGGGGTAAAAGGGTGACTGTGTGTTCGGTCAGATAGTTACTATATCCAGACTAGTGGCAGAGTCCACTTTGCCTATCAGTTATCAGATCAAGTCCTGTTAAGTTAGAATATTTTTGTCAGAAAATGTTTTCCGTTTGAAAATATTTTGAAAAGTTTTCATCTCAAAATATTCTGAAAATCTCTGTCTGAAAATATTTTGGAAATATTTTGTCTGAAAATACTTTGTAAATTCTGTCAGAAAGTCTTTTAGAAAATTCTTTTGGAAAATGTTTGTAGAATTTCTCTTTGAAAAGCTTTGGAAAAATAAAGACAAGTTTTGCCAAATATTTTGAAAGAAAATATTTTTACACCTATTTCATATTTGAAAAAAAAAATATTTTATTTGGAAAAATATTTTGTCTAATACGTACACTTCACTGTTGGTTGCCTTGTTTGCGAACATTTCAGAATGATTTTCGAAAATATTATTACTCAGTATATAGTGTGTATATATATGTATACTTATATCTGCATGAGACGTATTTTGAAACTATTTTCAAAACAGTCTTTGTGAGGCACGTCTGAAGCGATCTGGAGTGTTGTCCCTCACTGGGTTTGACCCCTTTTCTTCTCTTTGTTCTCTCTTTACTTCTTCTTCCAGGTACTTTGTAATGGTTGTTGATCTTCCGCATCTAGTGAGAAGTTTTGTCAGCAATGAGTGCCTCATTGTTCGGGCTAGACTTTCAGTTCTGTTAGATGTTCCACATACCTAGTAGTGGCTTATGGCCTGTATTTGAATTTAAAATGGTTAAATTGTTTTAAATTATATTTATTTATTTAATAATTTTATTATTATGAATATTCAAGGATATTATTTTTAAAACTTATTCTGTAAAACAATTTTAATTTGACTAATAAATTGTATTTGCGTATTAGTTTTGTACTCTGAGGCTTGTGCGAGATCGGTCGGGCTTCCATAGACGGTTCGCCTCGTATGCCAGTCATGGTCCGACTTTGGGTCGTCACACAAATAGTTACTCGAGTGAACTAAATCACAAATCGCTTGAGTAATATTTCTGTATTAATCAAGTGAAGTATTCTGCCTTGCTTCTTGTTAGCATTTGTTACTCGAGTGAATGAATTTTGTTACTCGAGTGAAATAAACTGGGCAAATGGTTACACGAGTGACACCCTCGCTTACTCGAGTGGAGCTTTAACTGACGTGAAAAATCCTCTAAGTATCAAACACCATTATGTTCATCATCAAAACATAAAGGACTTTAAATGTTAACCACCTTTGGTTCAACAATCTCCCCCTTTTTGATGATGACAAAACATTAAAGAGTTTGATACGCCCTCTTAGTTTATGCATCTATCAAAGACAAAAATTTGACAATTGGATCAAGGTTATTAGCCTTGTCACATTTGTTAGTCCATATTCAAAATGACTCAAAGTAACTCCTCAGCAAGACACTTATTCCTTATCAAATTTCATAAAAATTTTCAACATTTGTATCAATTCAAGGTTCATAGTAAACATTTGCATTAAGCATCATGAAGTATCAAACATAAACATTTGCATCAAGCATCATGAAGTATCAAACTTTATCTCCTTTTTTATCATCAGCAAAACAGTATAAAAAGCTAAATTCAAATGAAAGACAACATCGGAATGCAAATAATATAAATATCATTCAAAGCATTCATACATAGGCTTACAAATTAGCCAAATATAAACCAATAAAGTGCTAATATGCAAATAGGCATACAAATTTTCCAAATAAAAAGAATTCACATTAAATGCAAAGAAATGAAAAATGCATAAAGATGTTGATCCAAGTGCCCAAATTTAGAATCACGGAGGTGGTGGAGGACGAGGTATGGAACTAGAAGGCATGACATCATTGTTGGTGCATCGAGCCTCATTCATCCATGTCCAAAGGTCACTAAGAAATCTTAAATCTTGTCCATCTTACTATCCATCCTATCAACCTTTACATTTTGTGCCCTAAATTCTTCAACACTAATCGTAGTCCAAGAGGAACTAGCACCACTTGCATCCTTTCTTCCACCAAGACAACTACCAATGGTGCGATCAATAGGAGGAGGGATACGACCTCGATCCTGTGCAAAGGCTAATTGATCCGTCTCCAACCTAGCATGAGCTCCAAAGATCCAACCTTGGTTTAAATTTTTGATCATCCTTGTATTTCCCAAGTTGGTTTTGTTGAAAATCCATGAATAAGGCGCCTTTTGATACTCTTGTCCTGAAAAATCAATGCTATTTTTTGCAAGAATATTAGTAATGAGTACCCCATATGGCAACCCTTCTTTCTTTTTGCTCTTTCCGTATTTTTTCTTGTACATTTGCTTCCATTTGTACTTCATTCACTTCATGACCAGGGTCAAAAAGTTGATGTGATTTCCTTTAAGAACATGCCATGGAATTTCAATTTCAACATTGGAGATGTAGTTTTAGGAGTCTTGTTTGGATGTGATGCTTTGATTTACCACATAATGTATCATTCTTAGATTGCCCAGAAGATCGATAGCTTCAAGTTTAACATTTCTCCCAATTTTGACAA
>CAODLS012971488.1:0-15245 GCA_948243855.1 Flueggea neowawraea
ATCGGTGTTTTGGTTGAATTTATTAGTGGTTACGATTTGAATTTATGCTAAGTCTTGGAAAGCCTTGCTATGAGTGAGAGCGTAAATTATTCACCTAAACACTTGAGATATAGAGTGAAACTTGTGATGGTGTAAATTTGACTATCCTTGTTGGGGGCATTACTAGTATGGAGACAATTTCCTTTTTGGTGATTGTCGACTATCCTGGCGATAATTGTGTTTTATTTTGAATATTCGATTCATATCGATTTGGGTTTTGCACTATGTGGGGGTAACGAGGATGATTATATTTTGATATTCTTAACTGTTCTAAGTTATAGAATGCTTGAGGACAAGCATTATTTAACTGTGGAGATATTTGATAGATTGCATTTTAGGTATATTTAATATTGCATTTTATATTTATTTTGCATCATAAATTGTTATTATTTGTGTCTTTTTATGTTTTTATGCTTCTTCAGTGGTTTAGGTGGAACGTTGGTGAAATGTGTGGATTTGGAGCAATTTTGGACACAGTTCAGCTTGGAGGGCATTTCGACAAGACCATGCTGAAGAGGGCACGAGATTGGACTGACTCACTCTGCATTGGGCCGCGTGTTTTCACTGTTGGGCCTCGGTTTTTTAGCCTAATGGACGTGTATGAGGGTTGCTAATCTATTTTCACTGCTGGAGCAAAACAATAGAAAGATAGAGTGAAACTTATGAGCATGTGTATTTGGTTATCCTTGTTGGGTGCTTTACTAGTGTTGAGACAATTTCCTTTTTGGTGATTGCCGGCTATCCTGGCGATAGTTGTGTTTTCTTTTGAATATTCGATTCATATCGGTTTGGGTTTTGCGCTATGTGGGGGTAACAAGGATGATTGTATTTTGAGATTCTTAACTGTTCTAAGTTATAGAATGCTTAAGGACAAGCATTGTTTAAGTGTGGGGATATTTGATAGGTTGCATTTTAGGCATATTTAATAGTGCATTTTATATTTGTTTGCATCATAATTGTTATTATTTGTGTCTTTTTATGTTTTTATGCTTATTCGGTGGTTTAGGTGGAACGTTGGTGAAAGGTGTGGATTTAGAGCGATTTTGGAGACATTTCAGCTTGGAGGGCACTTCGGTAGGATCATGCTCAAGAGGGCACGAGACTGGACTGACTCACTCCGCATTGGGTAGCGTGTTTTCATTGTTGGGTCTCGATTTTTTAGCCTAAAGGACGTGTATGAGGGCTGTTAATCTATTTTTACTGCTGGAGCAAAACAATAGACCTAATTATTATTATTATTAATTATTTTGGAGTGTAATTAGGGTTTTCTAATTAGGAGACATATAAATACTCTTTTATTTTGGATTAGAGGGAGAGACTCGCATTCTATTCTGGAGAACACGACCTGGGTAGCTAGCATTACTCTGTCTCTTGGTTTTCTCCTTTCATTATGTGTAACTAAACAATTTTCTAGTTGAGGTATTTCTGAAATTCAATCCGTTATTGTCGTTAGACCCTTGTTTTATTTGTTATAAAACCTTTCGAATATTTATTCAATCTCTGAACCTTAGGTCCTTTATTATTGTTCGTATTGATTGCATGATTCGGCCGGTTGTGTGATTGATTGGATGATATACTGTTATTTAGAATTAATAGTGCGTCACATTAGTTCTAATATAGGTACCAAACAACGTGGATGTATGTGGTTTGGGCATTATTCATTGTTGTGAGGTTGATTAATCTAGTTTAAATTAATTACGGGGTTTCCGGTTTCACTTGCTAGGATAGAGGTCTCTTTAACTCGTACTGTTGTCATAGATTAAATCCTGTCAGAGCGTCCCGGAGGTTGTCTAATGGTTAGGAAAATAGTCTGTAGGGCGTCCTGGTGCTATCGAAAAATTAAGAAGAGATTGGTTAATCGAGTGCGTCACCGTTAACTATAACTCTGTATGTTCGAAGGTTTAATAATTATCTTTTACGTCTATGATCGACTAAATGGATTGAACGGATGAAATACCGAGGCTAGGCTTTCTCGTTATTGAATTTCTTCTCATTTTTATTATTGCGAATTATTTCCTAGTTGCTAAGTTTTATTTCGGTCTCACTTTGATCTTCGACATTGCTTACATTTTCATCAACTTTATTTATTTTATTTTCCTGTCACGGTATTTAAACATTTCTGTACCGGTCTCTGTGGTTCTACCTTGCTTACTATTATACTACATTCTGAGTGTTTTGAAGAAGGTTAATATTATTTTGGTAGGTTTGACAGCCTATCAAGCTCGAATAGCTTATGTTTCTCCAACACTCATTTTCAGGAACGTATCAACAAATTTGTGTGCACAATGTCACTTTACGTGAGTAAATTTCGTTTTTGTTTTTTTCTTTTCTTCTGCCCATTTGTATTCAAATCACCCAAAACTAACTTTGTTGCTTGCGTGCGTAAGTATACATTTGTTTTGCTACCCAAAATTTATTCTACCCTCATTGAGTTCCACTATTTTCAACACTAAAGATGCTACCTGTCTACCATGTTTCTAATCCATTTATTAATCAATCGTTCAATGCATTAAAACATAATATACCCAATAAAACATTAAAGCCTCAAATTTTATAACCGATTCACATGAAAGATTGCTTATTTTTATATTGTACTAGACCATTTCAATGCCAACACCTTATCAACTAATAATAACATATCTAGCCATCAACACTTAAGAATACACATTTGAAATGAGTTATAAGGACATTACCTTTAAGATCTAGGGTTTGAAGCCACTTACCAAAGGTCTAGATTTATGGTTTTTACTTAAACAAGGTTAAAGTTCTCTTTTTAACCTTAACAACACCATCAGTAAGAAAAAGATCAGGTTTTAAGGTTTGAAGCTGCGTACTAATGGTCTAGATTAGAGTGAGATTGAATGACACGTAAAAGGAGGAATGAAGGAGTGACGATTTGAAGCCTCATTCTTGGTAGAATAAAACCGTCATTTTAAGCACTTATTCACTCCCATTTGATTCCAATAAAATCAAAATCCATTCCTACCTACTCACTCAAATCAAAACACCCAAAAGAGCACTTATTCAACCGAATAACCAATTTTCAACATCACTTTGCTCAACCCAACTTTATTTTAACGTTCTTAATCGTTTCAAAATCGTAAATTTATCATTCTAACTCATTCATGACAATCAACCTATTACTGAATTTGATTAATCAACGGTTTTTACAACTGCGCCTGTGCAAAGAATTTGTTCTATTAATCGAAACTAGCCTGACCTAAATAAATGGGCTAATATTTTAGAGTGGTCTCGGTCTGAGCGTTGCTGGGCCACGCATGTCAACTCGTAGTTAATGTCCAGTTAAGTAGCAGACAAATTAGTGGAAGTTATGCCAGCAACCCATCTATTTAAAAAAAAAAAAATCGCAAATGTAACAGTATTTAAACCTCCTATTTTATACAAATTATTTACACATATGCTTTCGTTTAGAAACTATTTTCTCTTCTATGCAGGACTATATTATTGGTTATATCTTTTCTTACAATATCTCCCTTTCATGTCAATATCCTTTGAATATTATGGTAATATTCTAGTTGGAATATATTATTTTAGTTACTAGGTCTTATATCATGGCAATGTAATTATCCCTTCAATATCTATATAGTATACCATTTGTTTGTTCTATATTATTCATATTATTTATTGATATATTTTCTTTGTAAAGTAAATATCATCTTAGAATCAATGCAATATTCATCGTCTGTAATTTCATTATTATGGTTGGGTTTCTATTTACTTTCATAATTGTAGTTAGGTGATATTTTTCATTATTTTAGTTGAATAATTTGATTTCTAATTTCTTTTCATAATTAATAGCCCTTTTTATCTCCTTAAGTTAAGGAATATATAATCTAATTAGAACGAGGTATACATGAAAATAGTTTTCCAGCTCTTGAATAGGGTTGGAAGACTTTTAAAAAAAGGCATATGCGTAATTGGTTTATCTTTTGTTATACAATAGTGTAAAAATCCCGACAAATTATTAAAGGACTGAAAGGGTAAGAACTTCTCGTACCAAAAAGAAAAAAAATAAAAACATAAGGGTACGAATTTCTAAAATAGAATTAATTAAGGGCTTAAAATGCTCAAAATTTGGCATAATAAGTTCTTATTAGTTGCCACTAAACGTTCGTGTATCCTTTAATTTCTGTTGGAGAGAGGCATAGAAAATGCGAAAGATATATATATATGGAGCTTTGATTCCAAGCAGAGAGTTTCAGACGAGGTAAACTAATTTCAGAGTCGGTCACATATATCCATGCATAGGTTTAATTGGAGATACAAAAAAATATTGGTGTCTGCTGTGCCTCCACAGCGAGCCAATTGCGAGGCCATGTTGGTGTCTGCTATATATAGCAGCATGTGATAAAGCAGCACATGCCTCTCTGCTTCACTCGGCGCCTAATCACATGCTTTGCAATGATCCACCTGACCAGCCTACCTTACCGAACTTCAATTCCTAGGCTCCCCACATAGTCTCCTCCATGCATTCAGGGACTGGATCATGATCCTTTATGTTTGGTTATTCAAAAAAATTGGAATTATACTGTTCAAAAAAGGAAACAAAATTGGAATTATCAAAGAAGAAAAAAATGATAAACTCATACAAACATCAATCATATTATATAGTTTAAAACTAATATTCACATGATATATCGCAGGTAAACTAGTTAAATTCTTTAGAAGATGATGGAAATTGTCAATCTCTATACGTATTGAACATATATATTACTATTTTATCCTGATTAGGATTGTTAATGAACCTAACAAAATTTTCGACCCATTCGTATTTTTTAAAATAAATTAAAGTATTTTATTCATTTAATCCACCTTTAGTGGACTAGAAAAACAGGAAAAACCTCCACTACATGGGATATTTTCACCAATTAGAGGTTATGACACTGAAGGAGAAAAACATGCAATGAAAAAATTATTACATTGGTCTCCAAATAATAATATTATCTGAATATATATGCAAATCAATTTGAAAATGAACAAAGTTTCTATTAGTACAAAACATCATGAAACCTTACTTATCAAATATTAAAAAAAAATGTTTGAAAACCAAAGCGGAAATTTTACATTCTTATTAATGCAACTGAACATGAATTAAACTCTCCGATCACAAGTGGCTCAACTATTTACACCCTACCCACGAGTTCGGTACCCAATAACAACCGCCTCCAGATCATTGATCTCAATTGTGTTTCTTCATTACTTATTATTCAGGTAAATAAACGAATCCATTTGTTTTGCAAACAAGCCCATTAATTGTATCTTCCTTTAGCGAAGTACAGCATCGACTCAATATACTCAACTTCTAAGTGTCGCTTGAACCCCCATGTCTCTAGCAGCCGGTTGGATCTCCCCGATAGATACAAGACATCCCGAGTTCAAATCTTACGGCACGCAGTGATGCTTAAAGTCTCATCCTGTGAGAGAGTTGAAGGCTCGATCAAAGAAAAAAAGAACCCATGTCTCTGGAACATAGATGTGGTCCTTTTATCACTAACACAACCATAACGCGGCAATGGTTTCCCTTTGAAAGCACATAAGTGGTGTGGACATAAAGACATTGGTTGGCGGTTGGACCACATTGATTCTCATGCCTACAAATTTCTTGGGAAGGAATAGTTAAGGAAGTTGCTGGACATATTCATATTGTTGGCCTGTTCTAAATCCGATAGAAACAAGAAAACGAATGGATGGTTTTGAGCCAACAAGCTGCGATAAGCCCTATAGTGCCACTTGTAGCGATATCCCCGCGCTTCATATCTTATTATCTTTTCATGGCTTGCCGAAAGTGGAAGCATCAGAACATGCTAGAGAGAGAGAGTGTGTGTGTGACCAAAATGTGTTGCTTTACCGGCATGCCATGCGATTAGGGTTTCAAAAAAGAAGTTTCAAATCAAATCGAAGTGCTACATGTGGCAAAAGATGCTCTTCATCATAATTGAAGGATGCAAATGGAATAAACTTTTTTTAACAAAGTAGAAAAATGGTCAACTAATCGGGTTTGTGGGACATCATCCCTCCAAACTTGGTATTCGTTATTACCTCAAGACATTACAGATCAATGAAACTATTAAGTATTGTTTTTTTTTTAAAAAAAAAAATATCACCGTAAACTTAGTAAATATTCATGGTTAACTATTAATTTATAAATTATATTTCTTTTTATAAAGAGAAAGTAACTACTTAAATAATTAGAGAATTAACAATTTATTCTCTCTTACGAATGTCTTTTCTTAAATTTAAACACTTACCTTTTAACAGTTTATCCACTTAAAATTAGTAATCTAATTAGCCACTTACACAATATATTTTTAATAATTTAATAATTATTTTACTAAATTGTAGAAATATCTTCAAAATATATTAAAATAAATATATTTTTGTGATTTAAAATGAATAGAAAATTTACTCTAGTTTCACTCCCAAAAACAAATTACTCAAGTCAGGGACAGACCTAAAGGTGGTCACGGGATCCCGTGACTTCAATGCCGGCGAGGTTCCATATATATAGTTTTATTATAATAATTTTTATGTTATTGAACTTTAAAAAATAAACAATTAAACCATTAATTTGATCATATCTATTCATCTGCCATTAAAGTCACTGTCAAACTTCTGTGATGACATTCAACAGTATCCTTAAATGAAAATAATTCTAAGTCCGTCATTGACTCGAGTTAATAAACAATATCTTCGGACAAATATTTTCTTTTCAATAATAACAGATTTGTGTTGCTTACTGGGAATCAGCTTGTACATGTAAGCACTAGCCTCATCTCCTACTCCCAAAAGGGAAAGTTTAAGATAAGTTTTTATTTTCATTCCCACTTCCATAATGGGAAAAGTTTTATATTGTACTATACCTACTTCCTATCATCATGAGAACTTGCAAACTTGCAAGTACAAAGTCCCACCAATCAGGACCTATCTAAAATCAAATGGTCATAATTGAATTAATTAGCTAGCCCTATCATCATAATACCCTCATTTATAATGTGACTCCCTTCTACCCGATAAGCTTCAATATATCTTCTACCATATAATAGTTTATGGTGATGGAAATTGAAAATTCCATTCAATTGTCTATAAAAAAAATACTTTCTTTTCATTGGCTTCTGTCAAATATCAAATTTTCAACATTTTGTTTCAGTATTTTTAATGTTGAAAACGATTCTAATATTACTAGTATGTTTATTAAAAAGTATTTGTTTTCAAAATTTAATTTGATAAAAATGAATTTTGTTTCAGAATTCTTTTTATCAATTTTACTTTCAGACACATACATTATTATTTTCTATCTATTTTTCCTAAATTTGTTTTAGATTATGGAATAAATTGAAGATGTATAGCTACTAGCTAGCCTCGATTTTTTTTCCCTTTAATCAAGTGTACTATCCGTAAAGGCGCTTAACGATCTGTTTGTTAGACGGGAAATGTTTTCCTAAGAAAAATATTTTTTTATAGAAAATGAATTCTTGGTCCATTGTTCGGTTATACAGAAAATTTGCCAAAAAATATTTCTCTGTTGTTTGGTTTCCAAAAAAAAATTCATTAGGAAGTCATTTTCCTCTCGCATGAGATCAATTTTTTAGTTTACCATGAAACAATTTTCAGTTGACCAATTTTCCAGTGCATGCCAAATACCATTAAATGGGAAAAACATTTTGCCCCAACAAACGGAGCACTAGGTGATTAAGTTTTCTTTGCTGACACAAGCATCAATCGGCCGTAGACACAGTATAATGGACTGGGTTTAAAATAAACAATTTTCCTAAGAGCAACTTGTTTTGAAACTAAAGAAATATTTAATGACTCAAAAAACGAAATAGCAAGTAAAAGACATCACAAAATAGCAGCGTACACAATATCACGTCCAAGTGCAAGCAGAAAAGTAGAGGCAGTGGTGGAGGTAGAGTCACGAAAAGATATGAATTAATTTCTCTAAAATCAGACTTAAAAAAGAAGATGTATCTTTATTGAAAATAAACTAAAACAAAAAAAATTGAAAAAAGGACGGTAATACTAAAACAAAAGGCTATCTGCAGTTCCCGAAATAACTCAAAGAAAAGACAGAAGAAATTAAAAGAAAAGAAGAGAAATTTAGATACTTTTTAACTATTTTTTTAAAATTTTTTACTAAACATTTTAGGATGCAAATCTATACTTTTTTTACTTATTTAGAAAATTAAGGGAATCATATATATCTTGATATGCATATACCAATGGGCTTGTGGTACTAGAGTCAATTTCACGGCATCACAAGTTTGATTTCCAGTGAGACCAACTAAAATAATTTATCAAAAAAACATTTGACAAAGCGTCAAAGTGTATACAAAACCTAACAACAAACTACTAGGTTAGTGATTAAAATTTAGATCATGAGTGGATTTCCTATTGAAAGGTCGGTAATAGACTGATGTTCAAAATATGTCATTCACTCTTTGTATAAAAAAAAGTATATATAAAATTTTGAAAATCGACGATCTATCATATATACTAAAATTTTTTGACAAATATTTTGAGAAGTTGGTAATATTAGAACATTTATTTCTAATGAAGATTCCTACTTTAACAAATATTTATAGAAGTTAGTAATATTATAACATTTATTTCTATTCATATAAAATATTCATGATTATCAATGAGTTTATAGTTTATTGATATTAGAGTCAACCCTCATGCAAATAGATCGAGAGTTTGATTTTTAGTGTAAGCAAATAAAGTAACTTATCAAAAAGAAACATTTCCAAATTTAAAAATACACTATATCAAACAACAAATTGAGCGTGCAATTAAGTAGATTTGTTTAATATCTAGAACCCCAGTTGTAAGCTTAATTTGGGGCAAATGATTGGTATCATTTCATTGGATCAAGCTATGATTACGTGACACTGGACGCATGCATAATGAAAGTGCAAATAATGAAGAGTTAAGATAATTTATTTAAGTTTGATTTCGATTTAGCTACTTTACGCAAGATCAAATCTAGTTACAATAATAATACTCAAGAAGGAATGAAGAAAAGGGATGACTTCCCACAAACCCACCAAATGGAGTGAATGGTTGGAGCATTTTGTCAATGATTCTTTACATAAATATTTTGTTTAATTAATGTAAAGCATATATACCTTTATGTTTGCGTGGGTTAGTGTTAATAAGTCTCTGTTGATCTGTCATTGGATCATGAATTCATAACACGTCTTTCTTTGTCATGTTTTTTTTTTCTCTTTATCTTTTCCAAAAGTAAGGGACCAGCCATTATAGTTGGTTGTTTTGAACTGAGACATAATTTTCATGTTTAATAAACTAATGCCAAAGTGGCATCTCCCTGAAAAAATCCTTCTTCCAAATGAATGTTGAAATATCGGTAAAGGGTCATTAGCTGGCTTGTATTTTTATCAAGAGAATATAGTTGTAATCAAATTTCGGTCTTTGTATATATTATGCTTATGAACGGTCCTCACTTATAAATTTAAATTGTTAGATAGGTTGATTCTTGATACCTATAATGTTAATTAATTAACCATGTAAAAATACAATGATCCATTAGAATATAAAGCTTAAAATTTCAGGTTCAGTTAATCTAGTAATCGTTTATAAAAAACAAGTTATTCTTGTAGTTATGAACTAACTAATTACTGATAAAACCAATGATTAAATGGCCAAAGATATTAAAGTCTATATCAATCAGTCCAAGTTATGCATCCCAATATTTGAAAAACAGATATATAAGGAGTTCTAAAATTACTTTTCTCCTATGAAACTAATTACTAAAACAATGAGATGATTCCTCATGAGCTGCTTTAGCAAGAGTGGATCAAGTTTTCTGTACGATACTTATCAAAAAATAAAGTTTTATTTACAATAGGTGACAACTTTTTTTGATAGTTACGGTAAGTAATTAACTTAAAATGTGATGGTTGGATAGATATTCCCCAATCATAGATATTCCCCAATCAAATACAATAGTACCAATGGGTCTTTAACTTGTTAGTAATGGAGTCAACTCTCGTGTTAAGGTGCCATGAGTTTGATTTCAACCGAGATCAAATAAACTAATTTACTATTCATTTCCTGGTGGGAGCAATTAAAATGACTCATAAAAAAGTTTATACTTCTCGGTAACCTTATACTATTGACTCCAAAAGAAAAAAAAAATATACAATAGTTTTGAAAATGTTTGGAAATTAATGGAACATTCCAAGCTATATAAGGAATTCCACTTGTATTTGACTGAATAATTAAGGGATAGATACAAAGTGAAACTAAACTCCTTTTAACAAACAGAAAACTCCTTTTATTTATGTTCCGGTAAATTGGAGTTTTCAAAGAAGATGATAGTCTACAATGAGATGCAAAATAATAATGAATATCGTCGAAATTATAGTTGTGCAAACGCTCAAAATAGGTTGCGTTTATATGAATCAGTTCTCATGTGTTTCAAAAGTGAATAACATCCCAATCATAATGTGCAAATGCTCAAATGGCCGACTAAAATGATAGTAAATATCGCCAAAGAAAAAAAAATAACATTGTTGGGGATATACAAATGTGAAAGGAAAAAGACATGAATCTTTGCGTAATGAATCTTAGGTGCGAAGGGTATATCAATGGTAAGCACATGTAATTAATCTTATGTCAATGGTAAGCACATGTATTAATCTTACATCTAAAATTTTGGATAATATACACACTCTTAAGTCCGCTCATGTGTTTCTTCATTAGAACAATGTGATGTGGTTCTTTTCAATGACTCACAAAGGCTTAGTAATAAGTTGTATGAAAGTCGATGATTCGACATAAGTATGAATGCGAAAATGTTGTGGCAGTTTACAAATACCGTTAATGCTGTGAAAAAAGTCAACTGGTAAAAGCCATACCTTCTATTTTTGGAATCCTAAAGTACAAATCAACTTTTAATTTCTTCTTTATTACTTATATATCAAATATGTATCTTTACAAAGTCATTGATATCATCGATAATTTATTGATATTTTTATATTTTCAATACAAATTACTTCATTCAAACTTTTCCTCCTTAATATAAAGGATTTTACCATATAAATGTAAATTTTGAAACATTAAACAAAAACTACTATAAGTTTTTTTTCTCAAAAATCGCATTTGTCTGAGAGACTTATTTATTTGGAATTAATAATTCTCCTGATTATAATATTTGTTCCCTCACTTAGTCTTTTGTTGGATAATATTGGTTATATAGCCTATTTTGCATTAATAATAATCATTCTACCACTCCCTCGCAAGATCAACCTAATTAAGTTGGTGAGTGCATGGTACTGCTTACTCATAAAATTAGCTTAATTGAGTTGTTTCATTAGTTAGTTGATCTCTTTTTTTTTATTAAAAAAAGAAAAGGATAAATACATACAAAACATCCATCGAGACAAGATTGAGTAGAGCAGAGATAGGATTGAATAAATGAGGGAAAGTGTTGATTGGAGGTTAGATATTTAGAATTACAAGACGCATTGGTAACGGTAATTGAATAAATGTGTATTGTTAGGGTTGTAAGGGAAAGGGATGAAGATAACATCTTGGCCCCCTTTGGCTTTCTTCCTCTCTCTCTCTCTTAAATGGTTCCATATGGCCATTATATTATAATAATATTAAGAGTGATCAATCAAAGTTATACCCACATTTATTCCATATGTGATGCATCGTCTCTTCCCCTTCACACTCTATATAAAGGCCCTACTTTGCTCCATCATCTTCAACCCACATTTTCAGTCTACACTTATAGATAAGAATTGTTCCAGAAATGACTAGTCTTGTTTCTTTGAATGGAACAGTTCTTGCAGGGTTTTAACTTAATTAGGGTTTCTGCTAAGCTGGACTACTCTTTGTAGTCCTATCTTTTCTTATGTTCGCAAATCTTTTCTTATGCGTCTTTATTTCCGAGTAGTGCCTAGATCCGTTGGGTCTAACTAAATTAAATTCGAGAATTCCATTTTTTCATAAGAAAAAATTAGGGTTTCTGGCGCAACATGATTGGCGACAAAGGAGAATTTCCAGATTATGCTGAAAGGTTTAAGTTAATTAAAAGGGTAAGGGAGGTGACAGAAGAGAGTGAGCACACATGGTACTTTCTTGCATGAATTCATGCTTGAAGCTTTGCGTGCTCACTCTCTATCTGTCACCCCACCACCGCCTCTCTCTCTCTCTCTAATTCTCTCTTTTTCTCTGTGCATGTGAGTTTCTTGATTATCCAATTAGCATGTTTCATTTCGTTTAATGCATGTTTTGCAGATTCATAATCAATTTTTCAACTTCAAATTTTGATTATTGGACATGTTGATATGCATATTATTTGAAATCTGATTCAATTATATAGTTTTGTTTTATTACAAAAAGAATTGAATCAGTTAAAGGTTAATTACAATTGAAACGCACACACGCAATTATTTGTGTTATTTGCTAAGAGGACATGATAATTAAACAATATGTCTAGATCTCTATCAGTGAAATTCAACAAGTTAAATCTACAGGTTGACTTTAGTTATCTTTTCCATGCCGATCTGGTGCATTGAATCTGAAAGTCCTGAATCATTCTTTATTTGTGCTTGCAAATATGGACTGCATAGTTGATGCTGTGAGCCGTGAACTGCACAGGAGGAAATTAATTTGCTCATGTTCGTTGATCTGGTTTATGAGAGTCAAAACCTAAACTGGGTAATCTTCTTTGTTAATTCAAATAATCTGGCCTTTGAGAGTTTCAATAATCCGATATGGTTATAGATTTGAGAGTTAGGAAATGTGATTATAATTAGAATCTGAGGTTAAGGGAGGTGACAGTGAAGGGTGTGGCAATTGGAGGCTTCACACGCCAATGGTCAAGGCTCCGAATGCGGTGTTGACCATGGTCAACTACGGTCAAACTCTTTCCTCCTTCTTTCTTTAATGCTTTCTTATCTTCTTAAGTTTTCTTTCATGCCTTTTTCTCGTTTGAATTCCTCTTCCATGCAATCATTGCTCACTCTACACATTCAACCGAAAATGTATAAAAATCGTTTATAATTAAATACAATTAAAGTAAAAATATAAGGAATTCTTGCTTGATTAACTAATTAAAATTAACATCCATCACTAGACATGTATTAGTTATGTGTGCTTCTTGCATATCTGAAGTTGGTTGTGTTCCACAATTCTATGGTGATCTGGAGACGACATTATCTTCCTAAAAATCAATTGAGTCTTATGAACATATTGTTGTTTACAATAAGCTATAACTATATCGAGAGACAGGGAGACTGGATACAAAGACTGATACAATATGAGACAATTTTTGCATTAAAGTATGACCAATGCAAACAAAATCGCCCAAATTCAATCCCAATGCTTCAAAAAATTTCACTACCCAATATCGAGGAGAAATTTTGGTATTTCAACCCGCACAAACCTATGCTGGCCGACAAAGGTGGGATGCGGGTTTGAGAATCAACAAAAGTAACGATGAATGGGAGATTTTTTTAAAAAAATTCAAGAAAACATTTAAACTCTTTTTTTGAATCGAAAAACAATCAAAACTTATCTTGAAATCTATGTTTGCTTATCCATTTAATGCAACAACTTACTTTCTATGGGATTCAACAAAAAAACTTGGTCGTTGGAATCATGTGATGCCAGAATTGGTGACCAGTAACAAACATTTTAAAGAACGGACAAGAAAATGGTTTAATCATGTTGTTCATCTTCTAAAATTATACATGGTCACCCATTTACCAGGGCAACGAAGATCTTGACAGAGTATTGATATATCAAAGGTTACGATGCCTCGTAACAAGGCATCCCATATCAGAATTTTTTTGCCGAAAACATTGAAAAATTTCATCAAACTATTTGAAGTACATAACAGAGAATTTAAACCAAAATACACTCACTATCAGATAAAACATTTACTACAGAAAATCCTTTTATTTACTTCAGAACAAAAAATTCGTAGAAAATATATTTATTTCAGAACAAATCATTTGTTTCAAAATATTCTTAAGTCCAGGAAAACAATTTCTACAGAATATACCTTGAAATCCATAACAGATATTTGTTACAAAAATTATAATAAATATTAAACCATAATATTTATTTTCAAAAACCATCAAAATTCTCAGATAAAATTTAATTTCCACAACAGAGATTTTCACATACATCAGATTTTTTTTTTAGGAATTTCAATCCTTTAATTATTCCAATCTCATGCCAAGTTCAGCACAACAAAAATATATACGGAATTTAGAGGACACAACCTACGTTTCTAAAGTGTTACCACACTCACCTGGACGCCGAACAAATAATCTAGAGCACGATCCACCAGTGAATGACTGGATATCTCAAAAACCACACAGAGCTGAAACAGACAATACATACACAGATCAGACATGGTATTGTGGTTGTACCAAAATACGTGCAAATGCATATGCCAACTCGAACACTCCAACAAACCCCGAAAATCCATTTTGGTCCAAAGTCTAATATGATTATCCAATTATTACACCTCGATGTAATGTTACAGATCAGTCCCCAAACTTTGAAAAATTACCATTTAGTCCCCGAGACTTGGTAAATTACAATTTAATCCCCAAAATATCCTCAGTGACCAAATAGTCCTCCAAATAATAAAAATATCCAACTAAGTCCTCAAATGCTCAAAATTCCAAATTAACCTCTAACTTGCAAAATTATGAGTTAGTCCCAAATATTCTAAAATCACCAAACAATCCTCAAATAATTCAAAATATTCAATTCACTCCTCCATATACTCCAAATTCCATTTTTGGTTCTTAAATCCACAATTACACAATTGGCCCTCCAATTTTGTAAATTACACCAATAGTCCTTAATTCCGCTCCACTCAACCAAAATCGATTCCAAGCATACCATTCACTTCCTAGCAACCTCTAGAACATTAATCAACCATCAATAAGCATTAAACATCACAAAAATCTCTTCTTTCTCCTCAAAACCGTAGCAAACCCTAGAACCCAAATAAACTCCATCAAAACACCAATAATCCCATGTTTTCTTGTACAATAAAGCCCTAGCAACTTAGATATATCAAAACCCCTCTCATTTCATCCAAGAACCACCACAAATTCAGACATACAACACTCACTCTAACCCATAACACATTCTTTCAAAAACAACCCAAAGCACATGAAGAATGATAAGGAAAT
>CAODLS012971845.1:0-27491 GCA_948243855.1 Flueggea neowawraea
AAGTGCTTCAAAATCTCATAACAAGTTTGAAGTTTATCTAACCACTATTTTTGAGATTGGTGATATTTTCAGATTTTAGATTTTTGGAAGCAATACAAGATGACATTCCCTACTGTTTTGAAGGTTGCACTCCAAGTGCTAGCTGTTCCCTCCTCCATCGTAGCGGTTGAATAAACTTTTAGTAGTGGAGGTAACATTTTAGATTCTAAGATATCGAGATTGGCTCTCGAGGCATTGGAAGCTCAAGTTTGTGTTGATGATTGGTCGATGACGCTTCAAAGGACTCAAGACCAACTCCATTCATCATCATTCGAAAATGAGGAGTTATTTGATGGTGCTTTCACAACAAACACTTCAGACTCCAACGACGAGAGTTAGTTTAGTTTTTTTTTCTTTTTTACTTGTATTTTAATTTATCATGTATTGTTAATTGTTGTATTGTATTTGTATAATTAAATTTGATATTGTAATCACGGTATTCCTCCGCCACAAGTGAAGGCATCTAAAAAAATTTAATGAGTTTTTTTTAATATTGTTTAAAATTATGTGATGTAATTACTAGTAGAATAGTTAATTTATTTAAAAATTATTAAAAAAATCTTTGGAATATAATGTATTATTGGTACTATAGTTAATGATTGAAAACAACAAAATTTACAAACCGGAAAAAAATTGATGGGATAAAATAGCGGATTAAAAACAAAAATTTTGAAAAAAAAGGAGGGAACCAAAACGGCGATTTAACTGATCAAAACCGATCTAATCCAGAATCGAACCAGAACCGGTTAGAAATTGGACCAAACCATAGGAACAAAAACTGCTAATCAAATAGACAAAACCGATCAAACCGACACCAAACCAGAACCGAAACCAAACCGTCCAGAACCGCCCACGGGCGATTTGGTTCCGGTTTCTCGTTTTAAGAAATTGGAATCGGCGATTCTGGAACCGGCAACAAGCCTTCATACGACTAAGAACTTTGTATTGTTCATTGTTGATTTGTTAGAGGATGATTTGAATCATCAAATGGAGCTTTGTATTGTTCATTAAAAAAAACTTGTATAAAATGGAATCTAGAATAAATATTGGAGGAAAAAAGAATACTTTCATTTTAACCAAGACGATAAGCAATGGCACTCAGTGCGACCTAACATTTAGCAATTACTCTCTCTGTTTAGTGGCGGATCTAAAATTTTATAATTGCGGGATCCATCTAGCATACGTTCAAAATTAATTTTTATATTTTTAAAATAATATATAAATGCATATGTAATAATTACTAGCTACAAGTTACTATATTTTCTAATACATGTTAATAAACTGTATTTTACATTTGTTTGTTTATTTTATTTCTAACATTATTTTAATCAAATTTATTATTCATTAGTATTATACTTAACTCCAATAGTAAAGGGTTGTAAGTTAGATAGTGGACAAGAGAAAATAAATGTTTTTTTTTTAAAAAGTAATTAATATTACCTTTGTAAATAAATTCACTTAGTATTTTTTTTCAGAAAAGATCTCATTATTTTCAAATTGACTAATTTTTTTATCGATATCGATACGCTTGTTCAGAATAAATTTTTTATTGATGTCTAAATACTTCAAACTTAAAATAAAAAATTGAAATGGATAAAGTTTAGCTTTCTTAATAATTTATTTTCTTACTAGTTAAATGCACAAAACTTGTTTATGCTTCGATAAACACTACCAATAATTAATTTGCTATACTATCTGGACAAAGTTTAAGACTAAAAGATTCTAAGCCTATAATATTTTTTTCATTAAATGAAATTAATCTAAGAATTTTAAAGGGGTCCAATATTAACATATAAGGGAAATTAATCTATAATATAGATAATTACTATCAATTTCATTACCAAAGGGGTCTTTGGACCCCTTTTCTTACTAAGTAGATCCGCCAATGTCTCTGTTTCATAGAAATAGATACCAATTAATTTTTACAAGAATTAAAAAGTGGTAGTTTTAATAGTTAAACTCCATTAATTTCATAATTTTTTTTCATTTATACCTTTTGAGTAAATATGTTAGTAATTAATAAATTAGTTAAAAAATTAAATAAAAATAATATTATAATTTTATTAATAATAAATATAATAAAAAGAGCATGCCTATATTTTGAAATACTCAAAATAAAAAATGTGCATATTATTATGAGATGGAAGGAAAATAATTTAAAAATCTAACTTTGAATAACTTGTTACTTTTAATGAATCCGAAAATTGACGCTGAATAGAACGTGCAAAAATGCAACCGATTGCAATACAAAACTAATACTCCGATGTATGAGAACTGAACTTGTACACATGCTGCGGTTATAAATAGGCCAAGACTGATGTCTTGGAACCACAAGTTCCTATTTCTGATTTTCTCATTGACCGCCAGAAAAAAAATAAAAAAAAGCTGATCTGTATTTATAACTGAATCTTCTTGATATTTTCCGGTTTTTATTTGTTTTCAGTCGTATGTATGATTTGCATTCTTACTTTTCTTGCGGCGATATATTTGGATATAGTTCAGACAAAAAAATAAAGTAGAGTTTTGAAAAATTCATTTATTTATTTATTTTTATTGAAAATTGGACTCACAACTTTTTAATGTTAAAAATAACTCCAATTCTAATGAATTACAAACTCATTGGTAAATCAAAATAGAGTTAATTTTCTTTATTTCTTAAATTTTAAAATATTCTCTTCTGATTAGTTAAAATAGTAACTCAAAAATTAAATTAAACATGTTAATAATGTCTTTTGATTGCTGAAAGTACTAATTTTTCTTTTGCCAGAGCTGAAAGTACTAATTTAACACCTTATGATATGTTAAAGCACATATTCCACTCGAAATAATATAGCAACTTTGTTTCAGTTTTTGAAATTTTTAGTTCCAATTAAATTAGTTTTATTTGAATAAATCAAGTAAAAATTTTTATTTTTCTCAATTTTAATTTTTATTATTTCACAAAATTAACACATGAAAAATCATTTTAAGTAATTCATCAATCAATAGATCTATAGTTTAACAATACTAAATCTGTTACAAATGTCACATTTTGGCTAATGAAAGACAACGTAAAACAAAAAACAAATAAAAATGAAAAGGAATATATAATTAAAAAGGGTCACCAATTTGTCTAACAATCTAACTATACTAACCTCCCAAACAAAGAAATGGAATATATAATTGTGAGACAAAATACAATGAGGAAATTATTACACATTAACTTCTATCGAGAATTTCACACAACACCTCTACTACACAACAACACAACATCTCACTCAAAACTCTCTGCCAGCACCTCAACCATTAACAATTACTACCTTCTTTTATTGATTAAAAAAAATTAACTTTTTTTATTGTGTCAAAAATTAAAATTCTGGACCTACTCTCTACTCTCTCTTGCCAACTTTCTATTGGTTTCACGTCTAGGGTTTGTTTGGATTCGTCCGTTTAAGCGGCGCTCTTCATAATCTCTCGCAACGTGTCCATGCAAACCTGACGTAACCCTCCACCTTAAATCCTCCAACACCCTCTCGATCCCTTTATTTTGTTTCTCGTCTTTATCTCATACCCTTTAATTAAATTTGGTTATGTTCACAGTGATGCTTCAAGAAAAGGCATCTGGAGACATCTGGGTTTTCGCCACGTCTGTGTTGTGCCATCACAGTGGAATGGGATTGGCTTAAGTTCTAGGGTTTCTGAATTATAACCGTACATTACAAACAAAACCAAAGCTGAGTTGGGTTCGAGTTGAGATCGAGTCAGTGTTGGATTTTCTTATATGGTGGCTGTTCACGTGATTCTGCGTCATGCGTCGCTTTGTTCTGCAATGGGGAGGTGACGCGATTTCTTTGCCGTGGTTTTCCGACTCCAACGTTGAATATTTTGGTTTCGGACCAATTACATGAGAGAGCAGAGCATACACGGGAATATATGCGGAAAATTGCCTAGGTAGATCTAGTTTCTAATTTTTGTGTACAGTACTGGATCACATTCACATATATATCACCGATTGGATTTGCAGATTCGATCCGGAATGGTTTAGTGAATTTCGTTTCTTTTGAACATTCAATAGATTTTTTTGTCTATTTGATGTATAACGAGATTCTTCTGCATATTTCACAATTTCAATTATCTGACAAAAAATTGAATTCAAGAAAAAAGTTTACAAGTATTTTATTCATCTATCTAATCTAAAAAAAGTGAATCAAGAAAACAAAAGAAACTTTCATTGTTCAAGATATTTTCACACATTTAAGATAATAACAATTTTTTTTTGATTATAAGATATGGATTCTGTAAATTTAACAATGTTCACATCTGACTATTTGAATTAATAAATAAAATATTTCAATTAATATCTTTGTTGTCAACAAACATTGTTGGAAAAGCTTTTTTGTTTTCCAAGTACGTTTTGTTTTCAGCATATAATTTATAACATATTATCATATGTAGCACGCGAGATTTCATAAAAATAAATTTGTTTGTTAAATATACTCAAACTTATACTTTTCAAATGGCAAATTAAGTACGCCAAGTACCGGACCAACATTTTAATGCACTATCCAAATATGATTGTTTTATTAATTGTGTAGAGATAGAATGCTCATGTAGCTTTATCCTTACAGATCATAAATCAAAGTGCATATATCTGAGTAGTACTAACCATAGTTATATGAACAACAGAAACAAGTTATTGACGCAAAGTTGCAAACTTTGGGAAGGTAGGGACCAAAACTGGTAAAAATATAAAAGATAGGAGTGAAAGGTCAATTTTTGGTGTTCATGCAGCGCTTGACATTCTCGGCATTCTCTTTAACGAATTGTTTGGAACCCTCAGCTGTGGCTGCAACATTGTCCTTCATCTTTTGTGTGGCCTCTTTAATCGATCCCCATGCGTCTTGTGCGGTTCGCTTTGCTCTCTCCGATACATTCTGCTGCATTTGATGTCTCCTTCGCAACTTCTTTTGCTTTTTGTTTCACCTACCACGTCACATTTGGAACCCAACTTTTAATTAGCCCTTCATTAGTTTCTTCAACATTGTGTTTCAGAAAAAGAAAAGGAAAAAGGATTTATTTTGTGATTAATTTTATTTGGTGAATCGAATTAACATAATTTTATTATTTATTTAGATTTGAGAGAAACATTTAAAAAATCATAATTTAACCATCCAATGATAATTATTAGCTACAGTGACCAACGAGTTTATAGTTCATTAGTGTTGGAATCAATTCTAATACTAGAAAGTTGTGAATTTAATTTTCGATTAGAATAAAGAAAAAAACAACTTATCAAAAAAAAAAAAAAACAGCTAGAGCCATTGCACTGACATCTTCAGCAGCTGAAGCAGCCTTGTTTTTGACATCTTCGCCAACGTTGGTTGCCTCATTAGCAGCTTGTTTGGTTGCCTGAGTAGCTGTTTCGAATGCAGTTGCTTCATTACGCGTTCTTGCTTGGCTTACATATATATTAGTTAATGTGATTTTAGCATGTACGATTTTTCTGAATGAATCCATTTAGTGATTAGATTATTAGATTATTAAAGTGATGCACCTGGAAATGCCTTGTTGCAGGGACGAAGATCCTAGAGCTCCATGTGCTACTAATCACTACTGCACCAATTTGACCACACTTTGGAAGGGTTGTTCTGAAGTTCGCCATGATCACTAAATTCTTCTTTTCTTTTTAAATAAACCCAAAAAAATTATCTACTTTAAAAATAATTTTGGACTTTTAGTTGCAAATCCCACAAACGTTGTAGTTTATATAAGAAGGGAGCGAAATGGTACATAAATGTCATGTGGATGAGGGTTTTCTTTTATTTATTTATTTTTAGAACAGATTCTGTTTAATTTTACGGAATTTAAGTACTGCGGTTAAATATCCGATTAATGGTTGAAACTTCTTTTCAAGGTTGAACGTGACCCAGTATTATAGGTTTGTTTGTTGGGACACTTCATTAATTTGTCCATATGTTTATAACACTTGAAACTTGAAAGAGATGTAACTTAGAAATTTTCATCATGCTTATATGTGTCTTTTAAAATATCAAAAATAGAAACAATTCGATATTAATTTGACACAATCACATCAATATACTAAATTGTTCTATAACTTCATATCTCAATTTAATATTCGAAAAATTTATTCCCACTTTTTCAAGTATTCAACATTTCTGTAAACAGTGAATTAAAACAATTCATGTAAACCCTGAAATTGTATCAATAGAAGCTTCCCACTTGGTCGCAAGTTTAGTTGGTTTGGGAGGAGTAACCGAGTAAGTGGCACTCTTGACTTGAGCCAACCAACCTTATTGGGTTAAGTTGGCAAGGATTGGGTTTTTAGAAAAAAAAAATACAAGAATTTCCATACGTGTTATCATGACCTTAAAACAAATTACAACCTTTAAAACAGAAGAAGCTACTGACAAATAAATAAAAACTTGTAAGTTGTATTTTGGGTTTAAATTTTATCGACAATAACTATTAAAAAGAAGAAGAAACTATCACATATACCTTGAGAATATTTCCAAATGATCCGTAATTAACAAACATGGCAATTAATGACGAATTCTTCGCACATCTTCCTTCTTAACTCTTAAGCTAGCTATGATGGCTTATGATGAAGTCATTTGTTTGCAAAACCACACATTCGTCAAACTTGCTGACTCCATGTGATTTCATATTTCCGTGTCTACACCGATTTCATTTTTATTGATCCACCTTGGGTAATCTTTTCTAATCTAATTAAGTTGGGATTTCTGTGCACTTACGACTGGTTATCCAAGGAACATATAACCATTCAATTTAAAATCGTTCATATAGGTCAAACATCTTTTTTTTCTTGTTTGCCCAAAGATGATAATTCATTAATGATAAACGATAGAATTACAAAAGTATAAACACAGAATTAGTGGAGATAAATATAGACCTGATCTAAAACTATTACAAATGTGATTGGGAAAATCACACATTTATACTAAAAATAAATACTGATTTTTGATAAATGTCATCCAAGTTTACAAATATAAAAAATATCCAAAAAAACAAATTGAATTGACAAATTGAATATATTAATTTGGAAGGAAATCAATACAACATAACTCCCTCAATTTTGTCGGAGGTGAACAAAGCCAACCCGCAGGGAGGGTCATGTTTAGAGTGTTTTTTGCAACCCAATCAGGAAGAAAATTACTACTCCCAGAGACATAAGAAATACTAACTAAAGATAATGACTCTAACTGCAGCTAAATGTTATTTGCAAGAGCTTTCAACTCTCAGGAAGGATCACCACAGCTCTTGGAAATGAGGTCAACCGCCATCTTGGAGTCTGTCCTTAATGAGATGCAAGATTCACAATAGTGAGATTTTATCCACAACAACACATTCCTAATGGCCATTAGCTCAGCTTGAAGAGGAGATGCTGCATTAGTCAAGCCTGAAACACAGTCAACAATATTTCCTTTGCAATTCCTAAGAACAGCCGCAAATGCCGAACCCTTGGTATTTTCTTTCCACGAAGCATCCACATTTGGAGCCAGTTGGTCATGAGTTGGAGGACAACCAAGACTGAGGGAATGGGATATTCTGCCTGACCTGAGTAGAATCTAGTTATATATATTTTTAATTTATGATTAATTTTGCCTATAAATAAGTCTAATTTCGCAGTTTATCTACAGTTCTTTCATCTTTTCTTGATAAAAAAAAATTCTAATCGCCGACAAAAAAATTCAAATTTCAATCAGATCATTTCCCCAAAATTCTAATTCAAATAATTTTCAAAACACTCAAAACCACACCCTTTTTTCAATCAAATATACCGAATTCTCCAAACTTACCATACCAAATTTCCAACCCAACTAAGTTGTGCTAGTATTAATTTGGCACCTCAATATTATTGACCCAAATAGCTTGCCCTTAATGTTATGGGCGATCTTCTGTATGTCAACGCAATACGTTATCAAACACCAGATTTATATGAAAACATCAAAACATAAAAATGCAAGGCAATATTATTGCACCAGAGGTGGTTTGAAGATACAATTATTTGTTCTTGTTGAGCCAAAAACATGTAATTGGAAAAGAGAAATGAACAAGTATTTTTGCAGCAACAGTCGAGCTTGGAGAAGCTGAAACCCATACATGTGCCTCCCTTGGGATGTCCTTTAGTGATGCAAGCTTCGTAACAATCTGATATCTGTGCACATGGCCCCAGGCAACCTACTGGCACATTTTTTGTACCGACTGCTCCTGTCAATTATTATCATAATTTGTATTTAATTAGTGCAAAAAAATTGAATATATGGATGTGAAAATTTGAAAAATATAGATAAAATTATAAGAGATAAAAAGTTGTTTCCTAAAAAATTAATAGGTATTGTGAAATAGAAAGAGTAACAACTATCAACTAGACAATCAGAAAAATTTTAAATTCATGTCAGTAAGATGACGGAAAATTCAGAACCATGACAGATTTGTTACAAAATTTAAAGCTAATAGTTTTTCTTGACAAGTTTCAAAGTAAATAAGTCTTCTTTAAATTTAAAAATTTAAGTATTCATATTTATCAAGAAAAATCGTAATTCAAGGGTTTTGTAAATAATTCATAACGAAAATTGATTTTTGTTTTCTTTTCACCATACAACAATATGAATACGATGTATTGGCGATTTCGTTCATATCCAGTTATATATCAATAGTGTCAATAGAAGAAACACTATTTAAACCATTACGTAATAATATAGATATTAATAAAATAGTGGTTTCCATCAATTTTAACGAGTAAACACTATACAAATCTTTGTTTTAAAAGTGATTGAAACGAAATGCATGCGTTATTTTACTTTGTCGAGAGAGAAAGATCTTTTTAAGAATGAAAGTGTTCTGTATAATTTATAGTAATGCAAATATTCAAATATAAAAATGGTACCTGAATTAAGTAGCACAGAAATGCACAAGATGGTGACGAAAGAGAGCCGATGGAGAGCCATAACCTTTTGAGTCGCCATTGAAATAGATGTTCTTCTTTGCCAGATGTGATGACAGATCGGTGGTTAGATTTTTAATATTTTCAAAATTTCTGTTGTCAATTAATTTGCAGAATCTCAATCTTTGTGTATATGCTGTTCGTTTGCAGTGCATCTTCGGTAAATAAATGGGATTGTAAATTACTGGATTTTGTTGAGTTCCTTTTCAGTTGCTTCTAGTTATTGTATTGACGCTTGGCCCTCATCAAATCTTTAATCCTTATCTGTTTTTACAGTTTAAGATTTTCTGTTCCTTTTCACTTTGCTTTTCTTTTTTCTTTTTTGAAAATTAATTTTTAAGCTTCCTGGCTTTTGTGTTAGAAAGTTGGTGTAGAATATCTGTAACTGTTTCTGTTAGTCTCAGGAGAAGCAGTTTGGCTCTTCCTACAAACATATCCGCCGCTAAAGTAGCCATCCGATAAAGTTTCATAAAAAGTTGCTGAACGTTGATACAATAGAAGAAAACAAAGAACTTGGACTATGAATTTCGAGAGAAAAAATATTATAGGCAAAACATTACAAATTAAGTAAATTAACTAATTTTAACTACCTCACTAGATCTGGATTGAAATTTGAAATCGCAACCCAATTTCCACAATTCAAGTGCTCCAATTTTAGCCACTTTTTGTCAAATTTGTTCTTGTCATTTTCCTGTATTTCTTGCTGTGTTTTGAAATGTATTATATAATGTCAATAGACATAATGATAGGGTATATATCTCCAAATATTAAAGTACTTTTCGTGCCATGCAACTGCACAACAGTTATAATTCTTATGAGTGCTGTGCAGGTGGGTTTTGGATTCGGTCGACCCGTCATGGGCTACCCAACCCGATCCATTTTCTAACATTTTATGTATATATATATAGAAAAGAAAGAGCATCTACCAACACATAAATCCCAATACCTAGTAGTCAAAAAAAGAGAAAATCTCAAATACTTGAAATATTGGAGATGGAAACCATTCAACCTCATCCGCATTGCCATCCAAGTTTATATACATTTATGCAGTAAGATGGCTATCGCCATCCTCAGGAAAAATTAAATCCAGTCCATGTTGTCTACTCAGTGAACTTACATGCCGCTTCTTCCATTCTCGTTGTTCAGGATGACGGTTTTGTCTATCTGAAGGACTTCTAAGGAGATCATCCTTGTAATTAGCTTGAGTCAGAGGAGATAATTTCATTGCATCGCGTGGAAGCAACTCATCTGCTAACAATGATGCATTTGCTAGTAATGCAATCTGCTGGGCCTCAATCTCCATTTGCACAATTTTATTTGAACTTTTGAAGTTAGCTTCATCCACTGATCCTGGAAATGCTTTTATTAGCATGTTACGTATGAGTTGAACACATTGATTTTAATCCTCAAAAGTACATGAACCATATAAATTTAAAAGTACCCTAATCCTTCCCTGACTGGAGGCCCACCACATGTCTCAATCTGAACCCTCTCAGAAGCTGCGTTTTGCCCGACTGGAGGTCCACGACATGTCTCAATCTGAACCCTCTCAGAAGCGGCATCTTGTCGAATGCTCTCAGAAGCTGCGTCTTGCCCGACGGGAGGTGCACGACATGTCTCAATCTGAACCCTCCCAGAAGCAGCGTCTTGCCTGACAGGAGGTGCAAGGCATGTCTCAATCTGAACCCTCTCAGAAGCAGCGCCTTGCCCTACTGGAGGTGCACAACATGTTACATACATTAAATGGGAGTAATGATGAATACACGTGGTAGCTGCAGGATGAACTGTCGTTGCGAAAAACGAAAAGGTACAACAAACGAGGCGTACTTAAAGCGTCAAGAATGTCAGGAAAAAGCAGACACATGCAAAGGCAAACAACAGGGGAATACGCGACACATGGCAAAACTTGCAAAGTACACTTTTGATCATCGAGAGGATGACAAATCGTGAGGATAGTTCTTCAGGAAGAACATTCCAAGAAGCCATGGAAGTGGGACCAATCATGAAGTTACCTACGTAGGTACGTGGGATAGTTTGCGGAACACACTATTGGGTTAAAGCATAGAGAGATTCTGAGGGCATAACTGGAGGAAACGTGGGTTTTCTAGGAATTCAGAGACATGGGACAAGAACGTGACCATCTAGGGAAAAGAAAGCAAGTATAAAAGGAGAGATGACTATAGGACAAAGGGAGGACAATCACTACTCGTTATTATCTTCATTTCATTTTAGCAAGTGTCTTTTGATAGCATAACAATTTTCTTTTGTAACTCAAAGACTTGAATTCGTCTTTTTTGCACTGATCATGACTTCAATTGGATCTTTCGAATCAAATGTAAACTCACGAATTCTCTAATTCTCTTTTAGATTTAGTTTCTAGAATGATTGTCTTTTTAATGTATTTTTAATACAATCACTTGAATAGCACTTTTTAAAGTCGTAATCATTTAGGCAAAAATCGAACCCTTCACAATTTCTACCCCCTCGAATCTTGTGTAAACAACTATTCAACTTTTCAAATGGTGGATTCGAGAACACATGTCTCAATCTGAACCCTCTCAAAAGCCGCGTCAAAGTGTTCACACACCCACTACCCTTACCACCTCTACTCTCACTCATTTATTCTACACTCTTCTCTCCCTCTGTTTCTCTGCAAAATAACATCATTCTCTCTCTCAAGGTTCCACCTTTCAGCTCTCTTTCTCTCTCTCTCTCTCTTTCTCTCTCTCTCTTTCTTTCTCTCTAGAGACCAATTAGGAGAGTGTTTTTGTGCTTCTTCTGCCAACCCAATATTATTTTTAGTTACCCTGTTCGAGTTTCTTGAAAACGTATGACACTTTCATTGATTAGAAAGCATTTCTTACTATTTTATTGCTTCTTTGGGTGTGTACATATTGTATATGGATTGAACTTTGATCGGTCGTTTTATTGGTGTTCGAGTGTGATCAAGTTCATTTCTGATCTTGATTCCTTTGTTGGACCATTGATTTGGTGTTTTGGATGATGAATGTTGATGGATTTAGGTTAATTATTGACCCTTTGATCTTGTTGGACGTTGGTTAGATCGAATGAAGTGTTTTCAGGCAAGAAAAATCATGTTTTTGAAGTACACGGACCAAAACACGGACAACCATTTTTTACCGTGTCTTAAACAACCTTGACCATGTATTGTTTTCCTCGTTACACGGCCACGCGATTTTGCCCGCGTCTTCCCTCTCTTGCCTGTATCTTGCCAGAGTTGCCTTTAAAAGCTCCATCCGACCTTCCTTCGGCCTCAAACCCATTTCCACCCTTGAAACCCGTCTTCAACCTCTCAATCTTCAATTCTTTGCCTCTTTTTGGTGCATCTTGGTCCCTTGAGGTAAGATTAACTTCTCTACTTAATTTCTCTTCAATTTTGTTGTCATTTTTGCTTGGTTTTGGTTGTTCTTAAAAGAAGATGAAATGGGTTTGGTGGGTGCTAGAAGTCCAAATTTTTTGGGATTTGATGATGGATTCGAGTAGAATTTTGATAGAACTATGTTGATAGGCCTTAGAAACGGAAGAAATTAAGAGGATTATGATGATTTGATGGTGTTCTATGAAGGGTTAGGGTTTGTGACGGTTTTGAAGAAAAAGTGAGGGTTTTTGTGTTGATTGAAGTTAATAAATGATTGATTTATGTTCTAGGGAGTGTTAAGAGGTGAATGATATGCTCGAGAATGATTGGGTTCTAGCGAAACGGATGTAGGGACTATTAGTATAATTTTCCATTGAGGACCAAATAGGTTATTTTACAATTAGGGATTAAAAGTGAATTTTTTATATTTGGAAAACTAAATTATATATTTTTTGGATTATGAGGATTAATTAATGACATTTGGAGTACTAGGGATTCATTATTAAATTTGAAATAATTTGGAGACTAAGTTGTAATTTTCCAAAGTTCGGGCACCAAAATGTAATTTTACATCGATGTGTAATATTTGATTTATTATGTTTGACTTTGGTCTAAAAAAGGATCTTAGGCTTTGTCTGAGCGTTTGAGTTGCATATGTATTTGCACGCATTACAGTACAACCATAGTATCTTGTTTTGATTTGTTTTTGATATGTCTATTCCAACTTTGATATGTCTATTACAGTATAACCATAGTATCTTGTTTTGATTTGTTTTTGATATGTCTATTCTAACTTTGCTTGGTTTTCAAGGAGATCAGTCATTCACCGATGGATTGCAATCAAGATTATTTTCTCGTTGTCCAGGTGAGTGAAATGACAGTTTTAGACACATATGTTGTGTCTCTTTAACTTATATATTTTGTTGTGCTACGACCATAATATGTAATTTGAAATAAGCAAAGGATATGAAATCCTAAAATTCCACTGATGTGAATCCTATGTTGTGGAAACTTAGTTTCTTTGGAAACTTTGATGGTTTTGAAATAAATATTATGTTTTAATATTTATTATGATTTTGGTAGTAACCATTATGCTTTAAAAATTGTGAAATATTGTCTGTAGAGAATACTTTGTTCAGTACTTTGAAATATTTTAAAAATATCTGTTTTGTATTATTGGAAAATTATGGAATAGTTATTACGTTTTGAAGTAAACGTTTTTGCTGATAAGAGTATTTGATTTATAAGAAAGGAAATGTTTTTCCGAAATGAATATTCGGATGAATTTGTATTTTTATGAAATAAAGGTTATTTATTTCATTTTGCCAATTGATTTATGAAATCAGATATTTCATGTTTTGACAGTGGCGTAACCACTACTATGTTTTGAAATTAACATATATGTATTATACATCTTCCTTCTGATTTTGATGCTGGATTGCATGCTTTGGTTTCATATTATGTATTAGTATGCTTTTGTTTTCTTATATTGGACTTCTCTGTTACGGGGAGAAATCGTGACCTTTGGTATACCAATGCTTTGAGAAATCTCAGCTACCAGGGATGTCAGTAGCCATATGTTCTGATGCAACACATAATTTGATATTGATCAGTGGCGGAGTCCACATAACTTTTGTTTTTAGTGTTGGATGCACACCTTTACTTTGGTCTCATATATTTAATATATGTTTTGATTTTGAAATCATGTTTTAAATCTGAAAATGATTTTGATATTGGTCATATGTCATATTTTTTTTGATATGATATGTTTTGCAAATAAATATTTCGATATTGCGTTGTATGATTTGAAAAGAAATAATTTGATAGTTGCGATTTATGATTTACAAATAAAAAAAATTATGATTTGTAAATAAATGTTTTCATACGATGGCCCATTTGTTGTTTGGCTTGGTTGCGAACGATTTCAAAATTAATTTCAAAACTACTATTTGGTGCTTAGCGTCTATACGAATATGCACTTATATCTGCATGTGAAGTTTTCTAAATATTTTCAAAATGGTTGTGTGAGACCCGGTGCAATTCTAGAGTGTCGTTTCCTCGCTAGAGATCCTTACCCCTTTCTTTTATGTCTATTCTCTTGTATTCTTATTTGCAGATAATTTTGGTTGATTGCAATCTACCAATTATCGATACTCAGTGAGACATTTCTGCAGTCACAGTGAGTACCCTTTTATTCGAGCTCAATTATTTATTTTGTTAGTTTCTCCACACCAGTATTCTTGTGGGTGTATGTATTGCATTCTTATTCAGTATTTAAACATGATCTAATATTTATCAAGCATTTTATTATTATTGATAGAACTTGTGTTTTAATTAAATTTGAATTTCTATTTACTAACCTTGAAAATGGTTTTAGTATTGTTTTCAATAAATTAGTTTTGGTTTTGTTCTTTGAGGCTTATGTGAGATGAACTAGACTCCCATAGACTATTCGCTTCGTACGCCAGTCATTGTTGGGGAACGGGTCGTGACAAAATACCTTGTGTCATTATTTCATATTTCGAGTTTGCAGTATTTGTATTTGACTACTAAAAGTCTCAATGGTTCAATGGATGGATAGCAATTTGCTATCTGGTAACATTCCTGAGTCTATTGGGAACTGTAGTAAATTACAGAAGAGTATTTTCATGGCAATCAGTTGAGTGGTACTTTGCCGATTAGTTTGATCAACATAGAAAGTCTTGTTGAGTTATTTGTCAATCTTAATAGTCTTGAAGGTAGCATTCCTTCGGAGTTTGGGAATTTGAAGATGTTGAACATATTGGATTTGTAAGGCAATAAGTTTAGTGGGAGTATTCCAGCAGAGTTGGGCAACTGTAGAAGCTTAACTCAGTTGGCTATCGTCCGTTGCAACTTAACGGGGTCAATCCCCTCTTCATTTGGCCAACTAGACAAGCTTGTTTACCTTGACCTTTCTGAAAATAGATTATCAGGGAGAATTCCTCCTGAAATTGGGAATTGCAAGTCTTCGACCCAACTCAAGTTACAGGTCAACCAAATTGAGGGAGAGATTCCAACTGAAATTGGAATGTTGAGTCAGTTATACGATCTCGAATTGTTCACTAACAATTTAACTGGTGAGATTCCAATTAGCCTTTGGAACATGTCGACTCTTGAGTACCTACTTGCTTACCAAAACAATTTTTCCGGTGAACTGCCGTTGGAAATGGCTGAGATCAAACAATTGCAGAATATTAAATTGTTTGAAAATCAGTTCCATGCAGAAATACCAAAGAATTTTGGAGTCAATAGCAGTTTATTGGTGGTGGATTTTACTCATAATAATTTAACTGGTGGAATTCCGCCTAGCATATGTTCCGGAAAGCAGTTGATGATTCTAAATATGGGTGGAAATCAAATTCATGGAAGTATTCCTGCTGGTCTAGGGGCCTGTTCAACTCTTCGGAGATTAATCCTTAGCGGCAACAACCTCACTGGGGTGGTTCCAGAATTTGCAAAAAATCCGAATCTTTACCACATGGATATCAGCAGAAATAGTATTGCAGGACCTATTCCATCTAGCCTGGGTAATTTTTCAAATCTTACTCATTGATTTCTCTACGAACAACTTTACAGGGTTTATACCTGAAGAGCTAGGTAATCTTCCGAAGCTGGGGTCAGTTAATCTTTCATATAACCAGCTGGAAGGTTCTTTGCCAGCTAAGCTATCTTCCTGTTTCGACATGCGTATTTTTTATGTTGGATTCAACTCATTGAATGGTTCGGTTCCATCAAGTTTTAGGAATTTGACTAATCTGTCCACTTTTGTTCTAAGACATAACCATCTTACTTGGGGCATTCCATCTTTTCTGACTGGATTTGAAATGCTTATAGAGCTACAACTTGGTGGAAATCAACTGGGAGGGGAGATGCTTCCTTGGATCGGATCATTGCAGAATCTGCAATATGCACTGGATCTCAGTAGTAATGGATTGACTGGTGAGCTTACTTCACAGTTGGCGAGTTTGAACAAGCTACAACAATTCGACATTTCCAACAATAATCTACCGGGAAGTTTAGAAGTTGTTGGCAATATCCGCACACTGGTCCAGGTCAATGTTTCAGCCACTCTTTACGGGTGCAATACCAGAAACACTGATGACTAAGCTTAATTCCTCTCAATCATCATTTGTGGGCAATCCCGCCCTATGTATCAGTTGTGTACCATCAAATAGTTTGCTGTGCAGTGAAAACAGAAATTTCAGACCATGTGAGAGCCAATCCGGTGCTGGAAATGGTCTACGCAAGGTGGAAATTACAATGATTGTACTTGCTTCAGTTGTTGCTGCTTTAGTTCTCCTTGGAATTGTTTTCTTCCTTATCTATCGCAGAAGATCGAAAAAGGATGTCGAGATTGATGCTAAGGATGGACCAGCTGCACTTCTAAAGAAAGTGTTGGAAGTTACAGAGAACCTAGATGACAAATATATCATTGGAGCTGGAGCCCATGGGACTGTTTATAAGGCTTCGTTGGATGGGGACAAACTTTTCGCTGCAAAGAAAACTTCATTCACTAGTCATAGTGGAGGGAACAAGAGTATGATCAGGGAAATTCAAACCCTCAGAAAGGTCAGACATCGAAATCTGGTCAAGATGGAAGATTTTTGGCTGGGAAATGATTATGGCCTAATCTTGTACAAGTACATGCACAATTGGAGCCTTTATGATTTTCTACATGGAATGGTTCCGCCGCCAACTCTAGATTGGGGTGACCGCTGTAGGATAGCTGTTGGAACTGCTCATGGATTGGAATATCTCCACTATGATTGTGATCTTCCAATCGTGCATCGCGACATCAAACCGCAGAACATTCTTTTAGACTCTGATATGGATCCTCACATTCTGATTTTGGAATAGCTAAGCCTCTTGATGGCGCTTCAGCGACAACTCAGTCCATTGCTGTTCCCGGAACAATTGGATACATTGCACCATGTAACTTTCCATTTTTCGGTATGGTGTTAGATGGTGCTTGATTCTAGATTTTATCCTTCTAAGGTACTAAATTATTGTTGTATTTGACAGAAAATGCATTTACAACAACAAAGAGCAAGGAGTGTGATGTTTACAGTTACGGCGTTGTGTTGCTTGAGCTGATAACCAGAAAGAAGGTATCGGATCCATCATTTACCGAAGGAAAGACATCGTGGCGTGGGCTTGGTCAGTTTGGAGCAACACACAGAACACAGCTAACATCGTTGATTCAGGCCTAATTGAAGAATTTTTTTATTCTAATGTCACGGATCAAGTGAATGATGTGTTTCTTGTGGCTTTGAGATGTGCCAAAAGAGATGCTGGAAACCGGCCTACTATGAGAGATGTTGTGAAGCAGTTAGTCCAAGTAACCAGCAGCTATTGACGGGTAGACGGTGAGGTCATAGGAGTTTCAGATTGGACGATCAATATAAGCATTCATCATATACAGAAGCAAATGTAGGTATAGTTTATAGCAATTCTTGTCTTGTCAAGCTACCCGGTCGTCCATGCCGTAGACTGATATCTTAGCCATAATATCAGATATATTTGTTCAACTTAAGTTGGGGTTCGGATTAAATAGTTTGGCATTTATCATAACTTCTCACTGTTTTGAACTTTCTTAATACAAAAATGATTTGTGTGATGTTACTCATGAATTGTTGACTCAAGTTTGATTTCATAATATTGAAGACAACTTGAATAAAACCAGTCTTTTGGTAGAAACGTTTCTTTAGTATATGTTTGAGCATAAAAATCTTTAAGATTAATAACCTCCAATCTAACCTCAGCATGATATGATTCCACAAAGCAATTATTTCCATTCTTGAATAGACAAAAAGCCACTTGATATGTAATAACTTGATTTTTTCGACCATTTTTCAGATAAATTTTCCGTTGAAATTTTTTGAATTAATTATTTTTGACGGATTAATTTTAGTTTGAAATATCATTAAATTAATTAATGATATTTTAGAGTGTTAAAATTTTATTGGTGTTTAATAGGATTTTTAAAGTGTATTGGGGAGTTAAATTGAGTGAAAATTGGTTAGAATTGGAAAAAGAAATAAAATTGGAAGAAAAGGAAATGGGAGGCTGAACTACAGGTTGTTCTGCATTTGAATCAAACGGCGTGTCGTTTAGCGTTTTGTATGCATTGTCGTTCGTGCGTCGTAAACGACGTGTCGTTCTTTTTGGAGAGGAAACGACATGTCGTTTTCGAGTCACCAGACGATCTGTCTTTTGCGTCTACAGGAGCCGATTTTTCAGTACACAAAATGACGCCGTTTTGAGCAAGCAAACATGGCGCCGTTTTGATTCAAACCCAGCAGCCGAATCCTTTTTCTTCTCTTCTACGTTTTTTTTCTTTTCTTCTTCCTCACAACACCACACTCTCTCCCGACTCTCTCTCTCACTATCTGACTCTCTCTCCCATCTCTCTCTCTTCCTCGTCGGCCGAACAAACCTCCGGAGGTAATCTCTCTCTCTCCTCTTTTCTTTGGTCATTTTTCTTCCATTTTAGGAGAGTTCGACGGAGGGGATTTTCGAATTTTAAAGTGATTCTTGGGTGGTTTTCGGATGAATTTTTGTGGGGTTTTGATGGGGAGAGTTGGAAGAACATGAATCTAAGTTAGAAATAGAAGATTGGAGGGTTTTTTATGAAAATGGTATTTCGGTCCGAATTAGTTTTGAATGTTTGACTCAGTTTTTGGATGAACCGAGGTTAGATTTGGACCCCTTAGGTGATTTTGAGTTGAATGGTATGGTTGAAAACATTGGGTCATGCTTGGTTCGAGATTAAAGACCATTTGGTGTTGTTTTGTAACGAAAGGACTAAAAATAAAGTTTGTCAAATTCTGAGCATTTTGAGGACTGAACTTAATATTTGGCATTTAGAGACTGAACCTGATATTGTGCATAGTGGCATATTTGTAATTTTGAAGAACTTAGGGTTAAGTTGTAATTTTAAAAAATTGAGGGATTAAATTATAATTTTAAATTACTTAGAGAATTAATTTAGAAATTCTGAAAAGTTTGGGGACTAAGTCATAATTTTCTAACGTCTTTGGGACTAAATGGTAATTTTGAAAAGTTTGGGGACTGATCTACAATTTTACATCGGGGTGTAATAATTGGATATTCATATTAGACTTTGGGCCGAAATAATTTTCGGAGTTGTTAGAGTGTTTGGGTTGCATATGCATTTGCACGTATTTTAGTACAGTCACGGTACCATGTCTGATCTGTGAATGTATTGTTTGTTTCAACTCTGCGTGGTTTCTGATGAGACAATTTATCCATCAGTGGACCGTGCTCTGGATTATTGCTCGGCGTCCAGGCGAGTGTGGTAGCACTTTAGACACGTAGGCTGTGTCCTCTAAATTATGTATATATTTTTGTTGTGTTGAACTTGGCATGAAATTGGAATTATTAAAGGATTGAAATTCCTAAAAATCTGATGTACGTGAAAACCTATGTTGTGGAAACTTGGTTTTCTCTAAAATGTTTTTTGGTTTCTGAAATAAATATTAAGTTCAATATTTATTGTGATCTCTGCAATGAACATTTTGGCTTTTGAAAATATATTCCGGAGCGAATATATTTTATTTGTAATAATTATTTTTTCTGAATACTAAATATTTTTGTAATAAATATTTTGTCTAGAAGTTTGTTATCATTTTTGGAAAATGATGTGTTCGTTCAATGTGGTATTTATTTGAATATTTTGAATAAATATTGAAATATTTTGGTGAAACACTTTGTTTTGGGACACCCAAATACGTGATAACGTAGTCTTGATACACTAGAGTTGTATCATTTGCATGTGTGGCTATACTTGTGTCTTTAGTGGCCTATACTCGCCTTTGTAGCTATACCATGGTGCCTTATGTGGATAATCTTCGCCTATGTGGCTAATACCGAGTTTAGGAAACTCGATGAATATGAACTTTGGTCCCAATATGAAAATGTTTTGAACAACAGTTTGAAAAAAAAATATTTTGAAACTATTCTCTGAAAATCTTTTGGAATTTATTCTGAAAATACTTCGGTATTTAACTTTGAAAATACTTTGGTATTTAACTCTGAAAATAAATTTGGAATTTATTTCTAAAATATTTTAGAAAGTGAATATAAATTTTGGAAGGTATTTTGGAAAGTATTTGAAAGAAAATACTTTGACTATTTTGGATTTGAGAAATTAAATATGTTATTTAATTTCTTCATCTAATAAATTGTGGTAATTGTTTGTTGTCTACTCTGTATGTGAAAGGATTTCAAAGTGGATTTTTGAAAGAATCTATATATATATACGAGTGTATATATATACGATATTATTTAGATATATACATGCATGTGGTAGTTTTCGAAAATGTTTTCAAAACCGTTTTGAGGAGTCTGTGCCGCTCTTTGGTGTTATCCGCTCACTAGGGAAACTTACCCTTTTATTTTTCTTGTATTTGTTCTACTTCACTTTTCAGGTAGTTGATAGCGGGCATTTGGTTCTTCTGCGCTCAGTGAGTGCCTTATTGTTCGGGCCGAATTGGGTTATGTTAGTTGCTTCACACTGGGTAGTGGGTTATGGACTTGCGTTTGTTAAACAAATGTTTAACGGTTTTATTTAAATTATTTATTTATTATTTTGTTATTACGAATATATTTTAATTATATTCGGGAATATTATTTTTGAAAAACGTATCTTTGTTAAATTGTTTAATACGGTAAATAAGCCGATTAATAATATGAATTTGGGTGGTTTCTGTTCTTCGATGCTTGTGCGAGATGGGTCGGGCTTCCATAGATGGTTCGCCTCGTACGCCGGTCGCGGTCCCGGAAATGGGTCGTGACAAACTATGAGCTCGTTAGTCTCCGTATTAGATAATGGGCTCAAATATTGACATGAAAAAATTGTTGACTTGAGAATATGAGTAGGTTAGCATAATCGGAAAAGTTTTAATCCGCATGGACATTAAGCCACATAATCTACACATTTATCTAAGTACTGAATATCGGATAAGGATGGAATTGAACTGATGTGATGTGGCAACGCCACCTGATATAACTGACCTCGTGCGATTTCTCTAAACACATAGGTTACCACCAACCCTGGTAACTTGATATAACTGATCTTGTGTGCTTCCGCTAGACACACGGGTTACCACCTAACCTAGTAACTGGATATAACTGATCTCGTGTGCTTTCTCTAAACACACGGGTTACCACCAACCCTAGTAACTGGATATAACTGACCAATGGTATACCATAGGCTACGCCTCTGCATAGCCGAGTGTCCCAAATCAACATATTATATATAACTTATATTGATAGCAAGCACACGCAACTGATAACTAATACGGATACTGATAAAGGACATACACTAATGTCCATACTGAGGACATACACTAATGTCCATACTGATAACTGAATTTTCTTATTACACATAATCTAATTTCTTATAATTTCCACTTACTAATTAGTCTGGTTACAGATATGGTCTGAACACAGCAAACATATAAATTATGAAAGACACAGCCTATGTGTCTGAAGCTACTACCACACTCATCTGGTAGTTAAGCTAAACTCCAATCAAGCGTCACTGGTACCTGACGGGTCGTACTGACAGACACAAGAAGCTGAAACAAATAAATCACATTCAACTGATCAGAATAAGGTATTGGTACTGTGGCAGTATCGAATGCATGCAATGCAAATGCCATCTAAGCCTCGATGGCGTCAGATGCTAAAATATAACAATCTCTCAATTCGATCAATACCCAACTGATTGATCATATACACAAACTATAATCGACCTCCTGGTCATGAATCTAACACCTATTCAAATGACCCCACTCAGAATCATCAAGATTGCTCACCTTCAAATTCGGATTCTCGGACCCATGATGAATGATTCGTCCAATCACAAAGCCCAATTAAAATCAAAGCATTCCTAACTCATATATGACCTTATACAACAGAAACAACTTCAGATTCAACAAAAAATTCCAAAATTCGAATCCCTAGCACGGAATAAACCCATTTCATTCAAACATGAAATCTACCAAAACTAAAGTTAAAATTCCGTGATTTCAACCTTAAACATCGTTAATCTAACAATGTTTAACTCCCTTAAACACAGAATGAATAGATCTGAACTCAACACTCATTTTCAAAAAAAACCCTAGATGAGTAAATGCATAACAGAAAATGAAGAAGAGAACGGATTATCAGTCATTTCTTACCTCAAGGAAGAAAAAGGATGGGTGGAAGATCAATGTGAGAGGAAGAGAACTGATCTTTGAAGTAATTTCAGTGATTGGGGGATTAAATGTCGAGAATGCGTTAGTTGGGGGTATTTATAAACCCTTAACACATAAATGCTACGTGGCAAGTAAAATGTCTCAGACAAGTGAATCTACGTGCATTGTCCTCCTTCTACGCACGTTGATCAAGGTCTACGTGTATAGACGATGCTTCAGTATGCGTAGATGACAGATCTGGTGTTTCCCCAACTCTTAGATCCAGAATCAACATGCGCTCTACTCTATGCAAACCTTATGCAAGCACGTAGATGGTCGATATGGTGACCTCTCCTTCTCGGATTCATCTTCAATGTGCGTTCCACTTCAACAATGCATGTAGTTCATCACTCTTGCTCACGGTCCAAGTCTTAACGATTTTCAACGCACGCAGAACATCACCCGCACACGCTGACGCCCTGAGGCACGTTCACAATCCAACTCGAACACTCGTCTACGTACGTAGAATCTCTTCCAACACATGTAGATGACCTTCAGTGTGTCTTGCACGCACAACTCAGCCTCCAAAGCATTCTCACTCACTACTAACAGTTTGAAACCTTATTTACCTTAAAGACTGTACGAAATACTACCAGATTCCTGTTAGAACTGATGGGGTATTACATATAAGGTGCGTTTAGAGGTGAGTTAGGCCCATTTGAGATGTTATCAGAGCCACCCCTTATGCAATAGTTTGGGATGATGCCCGACCATGAGTTGCCCTATGCCATTAGTTGTTCAGCCCAGTTCGGCCTGAAAGATACGTGTCAAGAATCCTACAGTACCTAAGTTAAGTTGGTCTTATGAGCTTATGATTAATTGGTAATCATTCCCCTACAAAATGCCTTTTAGGGTAAGTTAAGCGCAAATTAAGATAGTATCAGAGCCACCTTAGTATAATGTGGGGCCTTCTTAGTCTAGTGTCAACCATACTTTTCATTAACCTATTCAAGCTCTTAAAATCTTTGTTCACCTGATGAGCTTTCAATATGTTTCACATCTGGGCTTTAAAATTTGTGTTCACCCGGTGGGATTTTAAATCTATTATTCGATTGCACTTGAGAAGGAATGTTAAGAGTGAAATTGTCTCATATTACCTAAGTATACATGGTCTCTTGGGTTTATATTCAAGTGTCAATCCTCCCCTCATAAGGTGCCTTTTGGAGTGAGTTAGTCCCATTTGAAAAGAACAAAGACAGAGATGATGTTCTCCTCCAGCGGCAACGAGAGAAAGAATAGGGACATTGATGGAGCAAAATTTTTCAGAGGTGGCTCTGATCATTGTCATAAGTGGAGCAAAATTATGGGTACTTGTGGTTAGATGATGAATTTGTCTAAAATTAGAAAATGAAAGGCATATTTGTTCGTAGGTTTTCGAAAGAAACTTCTTAGAAAATGACTTTTGCCTCTTCCAAGTTCATATTCTCTTGGAAACATAAGATGTGTAGCTATGTAAACATTAAGCATCACACTTCAGAAATCTTTGTGAATGTTTTCAAAATAGAAAAAATGAAGTTAATTAATTAAGATGAAAGAAAACCTCGTTGCATGATTGTAATGAACTAAGTTTTTTATTTCCCAATTACGGATGTTGTCTAGGAAATCCAAAAGTACAGCAATGTTGTTGGCAGAAGAAATGGGATTCAACACTTGCCAAACCAGATGGAATAATGCACAGATGACAGTTCATCTTCATAACTCTATGAAACACACATTTAAAGAATTCTCATTCCTCAGTTAACCTATGCAATAGTTAACATGAGATGCTTTCCTCAGTTAGTGTGCAAGGAAAGGAAAAACTGTTAATTTGATTTTTTGACTTGGTTTTTGAGATGAATGTGAAGTTGTTAGTTGCAAATAATTTGTTTAAAGAAATGTTTAGTAGGTTTGGTTTGATTTTTTAAGTTGGGTTTTGAATAGGCTTTTGGTTTTGGTTTTTCTTTTTTTGAGTAGTTTAGCTTTTGGTTTTAACTTTTGGAGTTTGGTTTAGTTGTTAAGGTTAAGTTTACTGTGGGTCTAATTTTTAAAGGGTGACATATCTATTTTAATGACTAAAATTGGCCGCGTCATCAAATTTGACAGAAAAATGAGCTCCGTCTGCCATGTGGGAGGAGATTGCTAACATGAGGGTAAACGTGGGCTATTTTTCTAATGTTAGGGGCATAAACAAGCCGGAAAAAAAAAACCCATAAGGGCTAAAGTTTTCTTATACCCAAACGTTGAGGGTAAATTTGTACCTTCCCCCATGTATGAATTGGTATGAGTATACTACATGTTTATGCTTATACTTCACGTGTTCTCCTATTTAAATGATTTATAATTGTTTTGCTACATATTTTGTAGATTTATTAAATATTCCACAAATATTTTAAGATTTGATTAATGAGTTCATCAAAATTGTGTTAAGTTGGTGTTAAGCTGATGATGTACTTCATAATAAATTATTTATGTCGTAATACAAGTGTTAGTGTTAATGATATATCATACGTTATATCATACTATTCTATCTCACACAAAAAAAAAAAAGAAAGGAGAAGAGTGTTTTACATGTGATTGTCCTCCAAATAAATTAAATTTGATAAGTAAAAAATTTAGAAAAAAAGTACATGTTTGACATTTATTATAAAAAAATAATTAATGTTCAAAGATAAGCACATGGGCACTTGGTTTGAAAAGTGAATAATTTGGAGGGACAACACATGTTTTACATTTATTATGAAAATAATTAATGGTGAAAGAGGGGCACTTAGAACCATATTGGACATTGAGTAGAAAACATAAGAATTGGTTTAATTTTTAGATTAATTAGTGTAATACTCGTACTACGCACGATAAATTATAATGTTTTTGTTTAAATTAATAAATAATATATTTTTTGTTTTTAAAAAATTAAAATTAGTATTTTAACAATAAAAATTAAAATATTTGCAAACCAAAAAAGAAACTGAAAGAACACACATTGCATACAAACAAACATTATACGCAACGAAAATTAAGAGGGATCGAGAAACTACCTCAAACCAATGGGGACAACGATGAATAGCGAAGAAACTAGGATCTTTGCAAGCTTCTACAGTAGATCTCTACAGGGATGGAGCTACCGATTGTACACCATTGAAATGCCTTATCGAGACTGGATTGATTGAGAGAGAAAAACTCTTTTTCTTCTGTCGTTTTTGGTGAAGAACTCGGAAGAGAGCGTGTGAGAGGGAAAGAACAGGTTTTGTTGCAATACAAAACGTGATTTTCTTTTTTTTTTCTTTTTATTCACTTATCTCTCACTCTCTTATCTGTATTAGTTTTAAATACAAATAAGAAGAAATCTCATGTGGACTTTCTTTAGTTGGGCTCAGTTAATCCAATTAAGAAGCTCATAACTAATTACCATTAATTGGTTGGTTCTGTCAGTTAATACGATAACTGACAGACTTGTATTCCACTCATTATCGTCATGGGCATACCTGATTTTTCAACAGAAACTATAACTATTTAATATTTAAAATTATTATAAAAAATTTATAATTTTATTCGTAATATTTTACGAATTAAATATGTTATTTCTTTTTCTTAGAAAAAATATATAAATTCATCAAAATAGAAAATTTTAATTCAAATATTATAATATTAATCAAGTGAATGCATATGCATGTATTGAATTAAGTTAATATAACTAAAATTATTTTAATTTGATCGAAAGCATCAAATCACAATTAATTTTTATATCTGATTCATCTTTTTTAAAAAGACTAATACGTTAACAAAATTTATATATATATATATATATATATATATATATATATATATATATATATATATATATATAACCAAAATCAATATACAAAACAAAGATTGAGAATTTTTTGTTGTGTATTATATACTGATTTAAATGTATATGTTGATTTTTGTTATATATTGATAGATATATTGATATTTTTGTAATTATTAATTTTAATTTTTTTGTATATTATGTTAAAAAAAGAGAAAAGAGATTTAAAAGAGTCACCATGTGTCAATTAGTTAAAATGTCACTTATCAAAATCTAAGAAAAGCTCCCAAATTTTAAGTATTTATATTAATTGATTTACTTTTTACATTAAAATGTCACTTGTCATAAAATAAAATGTCACTTGTCAATAGTTAGGAAAAACTCCCTAACTATTACATATATATTGATAAATCGAAAGCATCAAATCACAATTAATTTTTATATTTGATTATCTCTTTTTAAAAAGACTAATACGTTAAAAAATTGATATATATATAATTACATAACCAAAATCAATATATAAAATAAAGATTGAGAATTCTTTGTTGTGTATTATATACTGATTTAAATATATATGTTGATTTTTGTTATATATCAATAGATATATTGATATTTTTGTAATTATTAATTTTAAATTTTTTGTATATTATATTACAAAAAAAAAAAAAAGAGGAAAGAGATTTAGAAAAGTCACCACGTGTCAATCAGTTAAAATGTCACTTATCAAAATCTAACAAAAGCTCCCTGTTGAACCAAGGGTGGTTAACATTTGGATCTCTTTAGGTTTGATGATGAACAAAATTGAGTTTAATACTTAACATTATATATGTGTTCGTGGATGCTTTACTCGAGTAACAAAACACTTAACTCGAGTAATCAAAGTAATCTAGAGACAAGAAGCAAACTGGACTTGCAAAGACAAATGAGAAGGCAATTTAACTTGAGTTATCATAATACATAACTCGAGTTGAACTATCGCTATATAACTCTAGTAAAGTGATGTTATAACTCGAGTTTAACAAGTTTTCCAGAAGAACTAAGTGTCCCGAAGAAAAA
>CAODLS012971851.1:0-10385 GCA_948243855.1 Flueggea neowawraea
TTTGCTGTGTCAGGTGGAAGATCTCTCAACCATTCCAGGTCAATGCTTCCATGCTCTCTAACCATTCGATCCAGGAAATCCTGCATTAATATCTCAGTGATTATCTCAAGTGAGTGAAATGAAGTTTAGAAATTGATTATCAAGGTATCATCATATTTGTACCTTTATACGTCCTGCAAGTACATTGTTCATTCCTCGTTCTTTAATTGTTTCGGCAACCTCATCAACATTTGCACATCTTACTGCTTCCCAGTCCACTGAGTCCATCGTATCTGCTGTTCTCTCTCTTTTTCCCCCATTTGCTTCTGTTTGTATTCTTAAGGTATCCCAGTCAACGTTATCTCTTATCTCATTTCCTACTCTCCTAATTTTTGCTTTTCTTTTAGCAGCATTCATCTCCTGGAGCTCATTACCTTTTGACTGGCTGCTTTTGATCCATTTCGATTCTGTTGATTTCCTTGGATCCCTTCCCTGCTCATTAAATTCGCTGGAACTTTCCATTACATCTAGGGCACCTGAAAGGTTTGAGAAAAGAGCATTTTGTGGCATTTCATTGTGCGCCTGAGATTTCGTAATAATTTTAGGGTCTTCCTTTTGATTGGTTCCAGACCCCATAGTTATGTGGTTCCCATTTAGAGCACTGTTGAATGATGGATCATGTGCAAAGGGGGATTTTGGTGCATCTTGAACAATTATGTTCAATGTATCGTGATATGAAAAGGGACTGGCAGATTCTTCTGTAGATGCAGTGTAATCTTTCATGCCATTTATGCCTTTGTCCTCAGATATACGTGAGTATCTTGTTTCTTCAGTAATTATCTGAACATGCTCGTCCTTGACTCCAGAGGTGGATGAATGCACATTACAATCATTGGTTGGGATTGTGGATACTTCTGAGGAGCTTCTATGACCATCCAAAGTTTCCATCTCTTGTCTTTGCAAGTCATTCTCCATATTTTGTGTGTAATTGCATTGATTCTTTAAGTTCTGGCTAGATATATTCCCCATATTATAAACATCATGCAGAGTGGTGGATTCAGCCTTTTGCAGAAGTTCCAAAAAAGAGCCTTTGAAAATATTGATTTTATGTCCACCAATCCCTTCCAGGTTGTTTTCTGAGAACGATTCTTCTCTTTCAGCTGCTTGACCGATTAGTGTATCTACAGAGTTTTGGGAGGAAACAACTGAATTTTGGCATGATTCCCCTGCGTAACATGCCTGCCCTATCTTTGTAATCTCCGTGGTTGATACGTTCTTGATTGATTTGTCAGAAGTCTCTGGGCCAGTTTGGGAGTTAACGATGCCAGTACTGCTTCCTGATAATTCCTCGCCATTGACAGACTCCTTCTCTTCGTCAAATTCAGTGTCATGAAGGGTCATAGAATTCTGGTCACAGATCGAATGATTTGACATCTCATTTGATTTTATGGTCTCTTCGGTATCTACTATGCACAATATTGGTTTGTCAATTACTGAGCTAGTTTCTCCTTCATAGCATGGTTTGAACTTTATATTTGAGTTGACGGGAAAGCGTGCAGCAAGTGACATGAATGCAGAGCTACAAAAAGAGTAAATATGGTAAAATCTTTCCTTCTTTCTTTTTCCCAATGTAGATTGCATTTTTGTAAAGTAACTTTACCTAGAAAGATGGTCTGATACGTTCTGAGTCAGGAAAACTCCAATCACCGAGTCCACAACTGATCCCTTCCATTGTGAGAAGCGTCTATCTCCTGCAAAATTGCATTGCACTGTTATTTCTAGAATCTACCACCATACTAATAAGGTATTTGAGAAAATATTGTATACCAAGTAAGCGTGCCAATAAAGTTTATCATTTAGTTGCTTGAATTTCTAGGTTGATTGCTTAAGATTCTGTTGTATTGCTATTACATTGAGCATTACTTCCAGCTCGTTACAATACAGTTTTCTTTATTCTAAGCAGTGCATATATAATTTTGGCAGTTTACTAGTGTAATTATGTCATGTTTTTCAATCCATATCTATCTGTAGCCATTTGTTATACCAATCAAATATTCTGGATTCATAATGCGCTGATTGTTTTTCTGTCATGTTTAGCCTCACAGGCCTTCTATACTAAATAAGTTCAGCAGATGAAAGAAAGCAAGTCAGGAGAAATTTATTGATACCTTGTACAAGATGCATCCTTGTTATAAATGACTTTGCGCGCCCATGGAACACACTCCTGTCTTCTTCCCACCTTTTTGCCGTCTCCGGGTCTGTACCGTTGATACCTTCACTGTTGATGTTCCACATCAGAAGTTTCCACACTCTGTTAGTTTCTTCATCCAGGTCAACCTTAGGTCTTGGACGTTGTCTTTTGATATGTGCAAATGTACTGTTATAGGGTACAATAGTTCCATCCTGTCTATAAAGAACTAGTGCATTCTGTCCTTCATTTCCAAAACTGTACCGTACAAGTGCATTCTGCTCTGTATATTCAATGTCAGTAGTTTTCTTGTTAATATCTAGATGAACCGATTGCTCAGCCATTCCATCAACTGAAAACTTTTTCCTCATTGCTTCCACTCGAATACCTGTATCAATCAGCTATTAAACTGAAGCAAAAAACAGATTTACAGATTCCTGAAAGATATAAAAGTAAATGCTGCAAACAAGTTATTGTTATGCTTAAGTTAGCTCTTGCTAGAAGTACCTGATGTCTTGGCTGAGAAATTGTCTTGCTTGTACAAGATATTTCCAGACGGTTGCTCTTCAATTCTACATGATGATGCATAGTTGACAAGAGAACCTTGATTCTTAGTCCTCTTCTTTTTTGTGAATGAGTCTCGCATCATTTCAGCAAGGTCTTTTACACACAGTTGATGTCCGTGTGAGTTTCCAACCTGCTCCACGTTACAATTTTCTGCTGGTTGTCCAGCTGGATGAGCAGCAATTGTGCTGCATTTGCTGCACCACGCACTGTCAGTTACTGGAGCCAAGTTCTGAGCACATGCAGGACAACCTCTGGATTTTTGCCTTGTTGATTTCTCTTTCCAACTTGAAAGACAGCTCAAAGTCTGTAGTTCATGCTGGAAATCTCTTGCTGTTTCTGTAAATTCGCCAGAAAGTTCATGAACTCTGTAGCTAGGAAGGGAAATTTTATACTTTTCATTTGATGTAGAGTGGTCTCCATTCGGACCCTTTCCGTTGGGTGTTGTCTCTGGTTTCTTTGCATCTTGCAGCTGCTGTGCAAATGGTGTGGTAGTGGGGCATATTGAATGTTGTCCCTTTTCAGTTCTCTTTCTCTTCTGAAAGTTTGCCCAAAACTCTCCATTTTTGTAAACAGATAAAGTATTATAGTTAGTTCGTACTGAATTAGTACTGCAGATGTTGGATTGTTGAATGGAAGCAAAGTACTTCCACTTTGGCTCCTTTGCTGCTTGTGCAGTTTTCAAGTTTGTGCCGGTGCAGCAGTTGAAGCCCTTTGGCGGTATTGGCCGCAATTTACTGTGAGTGTGTGACTTGATTTGCATAGGATTTTGTTCTGCACAATGAACATTCAGCATTTGTTTTGGTGTGAAAGTGTAAACATGTCCTCTACCTGGAGGATTATCTGTTGCTTTCATTTGGGTTTCTGGTGCTTGATTTTCAGCTGGAGATATATAATCTTGAAGCATTTGATTCACAGAGCAGTGAAAGTCGTAAGCAATGCCACATTGTGTGTTATCTACTATCACTTCAATCCCATGGCCGAGGTGCACTGTTGATTTTAATTGATTTCCTCCAGCATTATCTTGTGCTTCCTGCTCAGTGCTTGGCTTGAATTTGATGCTATAATCTCTAGGTTGTTGTCCTTCTATATCAAAATTTAGGGTCCTTCTGCATAACTTCTTGGCAGGTTCAAGTATTTTTTGATTGGTAGGCTCTCCTGTGACTTCTACTGCAGGAGTTGTTGAGATATTGTTGGGTGCATTTCGTCGGACATACTTCCTTTTCCCAGCTGGCTTTTCTTTAGAATCCACAGGCTTCGCAACCGTTTGTTTTTGAGGCCTAGGTTTGCCTTCTGTTATCACCTTGGGTCTGTGCTTTTTTCTCCTGGGTTTCTGTAGCAGAGTTTTGATCAGATTAATGGCATCTCCCCCTTCTTTTTTGCAGTTATGATTCCCAGATGATGGGGCAATGGCAGCTAGTGATGAATCTGTTGCTGAATTTTGAGAGAATTCGTCGTTCTGAAGCTGATTTACCACAACCTGACCAGCAGCACTTTCATTTTCCCATTGATTTCGTACTTCATTTGATCTTTCATTTGTGCATAAATATTGCCCTCCAGCAAACTCATTCCGATCCCTCATAACTGGCTTTTCTGGTGTTACAGGAGCAAACTGGAAAGTGGACTTGCTGCAGAATGTATCTGACATACTTTCATGTGAAAAATTGAGGTCAAAAGCAGGTCTGTGATCATCTGCCAAGAACAAATTTATTTTTATGACCAATCAAAAGAATTACAGCAACAGGGTTTAACCCTTCTCTGATTGATTATGTTATGGGAATAACTGATAAAGTCCAAATTAATAATCTGGGAAGAATGTAACAAAATTGAAATTTTCAAAAACATGCAAAAAGCCTTTTCAATTTCTTTAGTTCCTGATTTTTAAACTGTCAAAGTTTCGTTTCTTCTTTTACTAATGGCTTCAAATATTTTTGGCTTTGTGAACTTGCTTCTCAACTACAAATTTACTGGGCAATCTGAAATCTGTGTAAAGTCTCAAGTGAATAAAAACAGTGCTAAATATTTGAGCATTTCTGAATACTGAATAGCAGAGTATAATGCACTTACAATTAGGTTCCTGACTAATAGATGGATTTGATTTGAGCAACCCAGTTCTCATATGTGTCATCCCAGTGGTTGATGAAGAGCCTGCTTCTGCCAGAGCAATGAGAGCTTTAAAGGACACATTTAATCTGGACGCTTCCTCCATGGTAGACACGCTGCATGCTCCAAGACTGCCTCTGGTAAGACTGATTCTCGCCCCATAAGCTGCTTCCAAATCACAAATTGCTCGGTCCGGCTCTTGTCCTTCCTGGCCTGGGCCGGACCGAGTCATAGGTGGTTTTTGCAGGCCATTCTTAAATGGAGTTTCCGGCATCCATGTGCGTTCAGCTCGCATTTCCTCCATGTGCTGGCTTCCGGCTTCCATTCTTTGGCTTCAGTGACTTACTGGGAAGAGGATTTCCAGACTCCCCTCTTCTTTTGAATAAATATTTCTTCAGATTGCCTTCTAACATGTGTTATTTTGACCTGACAGTCACAACCCAAGACAGAATGAGCATTAAAGCTTAAAAATTTATAACAGATTAAGAAGAAATGAAAACGGGGGAGAACCATTCTCAGCTGAAAACAAGAAACCAACAGAATAAAGACCTGGTTCTCGGAATTCCTCCAACAATCAAAAAACAGGCAGATCTCTGAACTTGTCAATGATGGTAAGCGAATAGCAGGTAATTAGAAATCATTTCTTTTTTAAATTATGAAAATGCAAAATCTGGGTATTCATGACTAAAGCTACATCAGTCTCCGCAAAAACTAATTCCCTATAGATTCTGTCATCACTCCATGGATGACGCCACTTTATCCTTTTTCTCCTAAACTAGTATAACAGAAAAAAAATATAATTACACATTATTATTAAAATTAAAAAATTCCATGTAGCTAACAAAATCACCTGGAGGATTGAGTCAATGCTGAGATCTGGTTCATTCCTCACTTTTCTTGACTGCGAAAATAAATTACAAATTCTCAATATTAAGGAGCCAAACACGAAGACCAGAGCTCTTATATGTGCAAAGAGAAATGAGCTTGCTAAACTGATGACTTTATTTTTGTTCGTAAAACATATTCTGTTTTATTTTCTATTATGGCTCATATTTAGAGTTCACCCAATTGAATTAGCAGCGATTTTAACGATTCGCGCCACAAGCTCCTAAAATCATCTAACTACTAAAGTATATACAATTTAATAAATATGCATGGACATTTTGGGTATTAAGGGGTGAAAATAGGGAGCAAGTAGTCCAAATGAAATAGCCAACGACCACCATGTGTGGAGAGTCAAGGTGGGTGTTAAACACGTGAGAGTACTAAAACGAAGTAGAGCTTACGTGGCAAAGGAAGTCTGACATTTGGTACGTTATTATGCGGTGAAAAGACAATTATAGGTTCAGTTTTATTGTGACTCCGTCAATGTGTCGTTAGTCCTGGCGACGTGACCGAGATGGATGACTTGCATTTGTTTATGTGAATTGTGAAGTGTCGACTGCTGTTAGCTTTCGTGAAGTTCCAAACCGAGATAGGACGGCGATAAACGCCGTTAGTGGTCCTTCCAACCTATCTCTCTTAAATGGACCACTGGATAATATTGGACGGTTGATGATGATAATAAAATTTTTCAATATCAGTAGTGTAGACTTTTAGTAAATGATAAAGAACCTTTACCTAGTAAATGCAGATTGTTCTTGCTGTTTGATAATGGTAGACAAACGCTTTGTGTTTGTTTTGTGTAGATTTGGTAGACGACACTATTGGCATATTAGTTTTGATAAAAAAAAAAAATGGTGGTTGTTTTAGCTTGTGTATAGATGATATAGCATAATTAAAACAAGCTATTACTTTGATAGAGAAAAGTTGGTTTCCAAAACTATTTTTATTGCCTTTTCTACTTAAAGATAAACAGCTGTATAGGGTTAAAAATAGGAAAATGCCAATCTAGCTCAATTTATTACAATTTACTTCTACAATTTATCAATCAAACTACTTAAAACAAACACGCTCCTAATTATTGACCGATTAAAGTTCTAAAGTTTATGATTACTTATATAAGTACTGGTTCCTTAATTAAAATGTTAAGATTGATTAGATTTTATTTATTAAAAATAATAATTTGAATTTACAAAAGAAACTTATAATTATTATTATTATTATTGAGATCAATTATAAAGTTAAGAGATTGAGAGTTGAATTTTTAGTAAAAATAAATAAAATAACTTATCAAAAAAGATGAGAATTGTTAATATTTAATGATGGTATAGATTTAAAATTCAAGTTTTCCTTTTAAGTTTGTCAAATAAATTTGCATGTAGCATACGTAAAAATTTTAGGAATATTTCATGTGTAGCCCAGCTGTTGTCGCAATTAGCGACTTGAGATATTAAGCTTTGTCAAAAAAACAAAAAAAAAACTTATCATGCTAAATGATGCCATGGTCATCTTTTTACAATATAAAATATAAATTTTAATCTATTTAAAAAATATTAAATACAGAAAATGATGCATGCGGTGATGGCCAATCATTAGAAGTCTTTGTTTTCACTTTATCACTCACAGGATATCAAGGCCTATAAGTTTGAATGTCAGCGTCCCATTTTTTAGAATCAGTTGCAGGATTTGTTTGAAAACGGTAATATTTTGTAATTTTTATAATGATTGATAATAATTATATTTAAAAATAAAAAATATATTTTAAAAAATTAGTTATATACTAAATATATAAAGTTTTAAATACAATAAATATTAAATAAGTCTTAGTGTCTATGAATAATAATAATAATAATTAATATAATAATGGAGATACACTAATTAAGTGCAAAGTTAATATTAGTAGTCCAACCTGGCTTATTTTAGAAGTAAGGCAATTTTTGTATTGAATTTTTAAGCTCATGACTACTGTCCTGAACGTCATAATGGAGACAGACGAAGAATATATCTCATTCTTCATTTGCTTGTTGGTGCGGGACACAAATGATAATTTATAATTAACACTCAAATTTAATGGCGACCACACTGCATGACCTGACCGCTCAAAATCAAAACCGCAGCACCAAAAAAATGGTCTCATTTTCTGCCATATCTTACCATTGACCGTGCATGCACCTCCTGACTCTCCATCTTTATTAGAAGGGGAATCTTATCTAACCCAATTTGTCGTTTTCTCTCTATATCTGCTTTTGAGCTTTGATAATCAACTGCCTCATTAATTTTATTTCTGTGCTGCTACGTCTGCATGTTGCCACCTGTATTGGTCTTGCCTTCTTCTCTCATTGGTTGCTTCTTTTTAAAGAACTGAGACCTGCAGCTTTGGCCTTTGAGTGTATATGAAGTTTCCTCCACTTTTTTATTTCCTCCATGTCACTTTCTTTTCCACTGTTCAAAAGAAATGTTTGTTTCTTTTTTTTATGCTATATAGATTGCAAATAATTGTCGACAATTTGGGTAATTGTGAATTTGTCTTTAAAAGTTGTAGCTTATTATGTGCCCCTTCTTGCGGGAATTCCTCTCCTCCATTGTCTGAATAGTATCTTTTAACTGCAAATCTTGCTTATTAATGCAATGGACCATGACGAAAATAAACTAACAAACGTATTGTAACTAATAATAAAAATTAAAAATTTTAGGTTTTTAAAAATGATATAGCAAATATTGTTGAAAATATTATAGTATCAATGTTGATTTATTAATAAAGATCATTATTTTTCAAATTTGAGGACATGACTTCATCGTGTACGGGTTCAAGTCCGTTATCGGTATCAATTATGGCTCTTAAAAATATTCTGTAGCGAGAAGGTAATACTTATATGATAATGCTCAGTAAAAATATGCTACTATTAATCGTCTTCGACTCTTTTTTTATCTATTAAAAAAATTGAGGACGTGCATCTTAGATCTTGCACGTGCCAGTGGATAAGACACTTTAAAACATACGGTTTGTTTGTTTAGTGGAGGAGTGTTTAGAAGATGGTATACTGGAATAATATGTATATTTAATATATTATAAATTTTTAAAAATATATATTAACTTAATTTTTTATTATATAATTTATTAATCTATAATATATATTTATTATTCAATTTACTAAAATCAAATATGTTAAGTCAAAATATAAGTGTTTGTTTATAGCATATTGACATTCGCCTATTGGATGCAATTATTTATCAGTTTGGAAGCATGGATTTTAGATTTTGTATGTGTAAGTGAATAAGACACTACCAGACAAAAAAAGCTCACGTTTGAATATGTGATTTGTTTAATAGGCCATTCTTTAAATTGACGTCGCCATTTACCATAGATGTGTAAGGTCAACGTAATTGAATTGGTATAAAAATTCAGACATTAAATTTAATTTTTTAAATTAAGTGATAAATAATAGGTGTAAATTTTAAATGAACAGTACTATTTGAAATTGTAATAGATTGAAAGCGAATTGGATATTCCGTAACAAAATACTATCTGTGTTTTAAGTAATTAATTCAATCTATTACCAATTTATTTAAAAAAAATATTATCTTGTGAAATAGGAGAAATTGAATAATAAAAGATATTAAATGACTCATTTTTTTTAAGAAATATGTCTCCCTTATATTAACAAAAAATCAATTTGTGGTTGTGGCCCCACACAACACGTGACTGAGAATGCATTCCTTGGGAAAAGGAAAAAGGAAACAAATTTCCCTCGAACAAACATAACGGCATAACTGACACCCGCGACATCGCAATACCGATGTCAAGTAAAAATAAAAAGCGAGAAAAGAGAGAGAAAAAAATTAAGGCGGCAAAATCCGTTAAGCCACGCCAACAATAATTAAAAAGTTTCATACCAAAATTGGAACTCACAAATTCGTTGTACCCGTTAACAGTAAATGCACCCAACATTTCTTTACACTTATTCTCCTAGAAAATATTAACTTTAATCCAATTTTACCAGTCCTATCACCAATTTAAAAATTTGCAATTTGTATACAAATTTCATTAATTTTCATAATTAGTCCTAATTTTTTCATTTAAAAACAATAATGTGGTAAATGACTAAACATTTTACTTTTGTGTCAACTTGGTGAATTCAATATTTGAACTTTTAAGCGCATCCGAATTGCAGGATGTTTGTATTAATGAGTGAATGAAAAGCCTAGTCGATTCAAAAAAATATTCTCATAACCACTCACTTTCTGTTCTTGGTTCTGGTGCTTGTCAAGCTCTGCTCTTTTGGTCTTACGCAGATGAAGTCGTTTTTGTTACCATCACAAATCTCAATTGATGCCGCAGACGCAAAACAACATTACTCGAGTTCTTCATCTTAATGATCACTCGTAATTGATGATAGGCGAATGTCAATATGAACGAATTGATGCAGCTAGAACCCCAACACCACAATATTCTCCGCATACTCCTCTAATCAATATTTCCCATTAAGTACATTAATGTGTGTCATTAATTTAATTAATTATATTTAATATCATCTTTATATGACAGATTAATCTAACAGGAAAAAAATTGTTTAAGATAATGTTATATAAAAAAAAACATGTCTTGCACCTAAGCTGAATAACAATTCTATAACGAGTAACGAGCCACCTCCTGTTCTCAGTCCTCGTC
>CAODLS012972653.1:0-18894 GCA_948243855.1 Flueggea neowawraea
AGGTGCAAGCAATAAATTTGTGTGTGTGTTAGAATAGAAATATTCAATGTCTACAAAGTGTTCGATGAAATGCCCAAGGCTCTTAATGACTTTAATTTGATTAAGTGAGGCCAAAAAGACCTTCTTAATAGATGTAGAGATGGTTTATTGACCTTGAAAGAGGCTTTAGACTAAGGTAATGGTGAGAATACCCAATCCATTGAACCCAAGCTATTAGCTAGCATAATTAGAGTCCTAATTGAAACCTTGAAACCCCAACACCTTCTCATATTGAATTTACCTTTTAAAATTCTAGTTTTCATTCTCTTGCATTAAGTTTTTATTTTAATCAATCAAAAATTCTCAAAAATCAATCATTTGGCTTCTTATTTTTATCTCCCTTTTTTATCAAAATTAAATCACAATTTCCAAGAATACAAAACCTGAGGATTACTTGAGGGTTTCAACTACATCGACTCTTGTACACTTGCAAGAAGGCGATCAAGTTTTTTGGCACCGTTGCCGGAGATCAGTGATTTTAATTGTGATCTTTTATTTATTGTCATTTGTTTTCTTGTTTTTGTGTTTTTGTTTTCAGGTATATGAATTTAAGGCGTACTCAGAGTTTGGAGAATACCAAAATTATCCCCTTAATACCTAAAATTGAAAGATTGTGTCGTGCAAATCGAGCTACTTGAAGGAGAGAAAGAATGGCTGAGGTTCCAAGGCATATGGTGGAACAAGTAACTGAGGATGAAGTGGGCCACTTGCCGGGAGTTGGAAATGGGCAACCAATGCCAATTAGAATGAATATGCGAGCAATCCAAAGACCGGTGACTGTTGCATCACCCTCTTGCATCCGTTTGAGTCTTGCGGCTTGAAATTATGAGTTGAAGAATATTCATTTCAACATGTTGCCCTCTTTCAACGGATTACCGAGGGAGGATCCACTCACATTCCTAAGGGAGTGTTACAATACCATTCAAAATCTTCCTATCTATGATTTGACCGAGAATGAGTTAAGAATGAGGTGTTTTCCTTATACCTTGAAGGATAGGGTAAAGACTTGGCTAATCAACTTGTCGAAAGGATCCTTGGGAACATGGGATGAGGTGTATGAAAAATTTATGATGAAATATTATTCCCCTCAAAAGACTGTCGAGGTTAGGAACAAGATATGTTCATTCTCACATATGGAAGGAGAAGCATTTCATAAGGGATGGGAAAGATTTGAAATGTTTTTGAGCTAATGTCCACACCACCAGTTCTCTTTGGCACTCATCACTTGGTTCTTTTATGATGGGCTTACAATCCATGGTCAAATGCTTGTGGATACGGTTGCAAATGTTTACTTTGGAGACAAAATCGCTGAGGAGGTCTATGATATTTATGAGACGTTGGATACAAATTCCCAACAAAAGGTGGTTAGGGGGAGAAGAGTTGGTGTACATGAGGTAATCATGTCTAATTCTCCCGAATTAGTTTCTAAAGTTGATGATCTTGCAAGAAAGATGAATATGCTATTGAATGCAATTGCCATGGTAAAAGAACAATGTAGTTTTTGTGGTGTGATAGGGCACAATGAAATGGCGTGTGGGATGACCCAAGGTATGGGTGTAGGTTTGGAGGAAGCTAATTATATTGGAGGTTATGTTCGTCCCCAACCTAGAAATGATCACTATTCAAATACCTATAACACAGGGTGGCGTAACCGTCCTAACTTCTCTTGGAAGGACACTAACACTTCAAACCAACCAAGATCAATTGGACCACTTAGCTTCCAACCAAGCCACAACTAACACGTCCCAAAATCGGACCGTGACTGGTGTACGAGGAGAACCGTCTAAGGAAACCCGACCAATCTCGCACAGGCCTCAAAGTACAGAACTTAAATCCAAAATCTATAACCCAATATTATTAAATGATAAATAAATAGAAATTAGGTTTATTTTAAAAATACAGAATTTAAAAGTAAAGTTTACTAAACTTAAAATGTAAGAAAAATATTAATATACAAAAATTATTTATAAGTAAATTCAATTAACAAAATATTTATAAACAATCATACAGAACTAACAAAACCTACACCCACAAGTATTCCGGTCTGGAGAAATTACTAACAAAAGACAAATTGGGGCCTGAGCACTCACTATCGATCTGAATGCCTCACTGAGTGCGAAAAACCAGATGAACACTATCCACAAATCACCTGAAAAACAAAGCAAAATAAAAATAAATGAGAAAAAAAAGGGTCAGAACCCAGTAAAGGATAACACTCTAAAGTCTTAAATATTTTAAAAACAATATCAGAAATACCAAATACATGTACACGTATACCAAATTGCATTTGTATACCAAATACAATTTCTGAGGGATAACTCAGAAATTACTTTCAAAAACATTCACAAACAAAACACCTAAGAGACAGTCAAACTGTTAACAATAAATAACTCCGATAAAATATTTTTTTTCTAAAATATTTACTAAAAGTAAAACCATTATAAAACTTAACAAAATCAAATCAGACAGAAGAAGTCAAAACAAATAAATATTTAAATATGTAATAATTTTCAGAATACATTTGCTAAAACATTTACAATAAGAGTAATTAGCATACAGTTAAGCTTCAGAGGTATATATATATATATATCCGACATAGACTATAGGACAAGATACAAAAAATATCTGGCAGACAAGATGGACTCTCGCCATCTGAAGCAAATTCGCATGTACTTGTACGGAGCACATGGTCATCACCTACCCTGGTAACTGGGCCTTCACAATGCTATACCAGAGGCTACATCGACCCGTGTAGCACAAGTGTCCCAAATCATAATATTTCTAGCAATCAAACATGCAAAACAAACATATATATATATATATATATATATATATATATATATATATATATATTATTTTTTCAAAAAAAATACTTATCAGAAATATTTCCAGATATTAAATAGAAATTACATCAGAAATATAATGATGTTCAGATAGCAAACCGATTATAAACAAAATATTGTAGATTTCAAAAATATAAATAATCATAAAAATAACAGATAAATATATAAAGCAGAATTTATTTTGCAGAATCATATTTTTAATACCTATAAAAATATGTTTATCAGAAATCAAAAACAAAAATACAAATTATTCTCTACAGAAAGTATCTTCAAACAAAATAGAATGTTTACTCAAAATAGAATATTTATTCAAAACAGAATATTTATTTTTGAAAATATATTTAAGCTCATAAACAGAATACATATTTCAGGAAATTAAATCTTAAATCATGATATACCAAAAATATACAATTTTTAGAAAACACACCATATGTGTCTGAAACTACCATCACACTCACCTTGATATCCAAACTGATAATCCAATCAAGTAACACTAGTAGATGGTAGATCTCGCTGGTAGAAATGAGAAGTTGAAACAGACATATTAGACGAGCTCAAAATATATACTTGTACTGTGGCAGTACTAAATGTATGAAATGTAAATGTGTATGCAGACACTCGCTCGATATCGAAAAATCTATTTTAATCGAAAATCTATCGCTCTAGTCTCAAAAATTGGATTCTACGTAAAATTACAATTTATTTCTCGACTTATGTAAAATTATGATCGGGAAACTTATAAATTCGTCTCCAACCTTTTTAGAATTATTAATTCCCTAAATATTTCAAAACTACAAATTAAGTGCCAACTTTTCTTGAAATTACAAATTTAACTGCTAATTCTTAAAAAATACAAATCTATTATTACATGAAAAAAATTATTTCCTGTCTAACAAAATTCCAGAATTGTGTCAAATTTCACTTTTGGTCCTTTTATCCACAAAACACACCAAATGGTACCTTAACTTCAACCAATCGAGATTCCATCCTTCCAACCAAACCCATTGTTTTCAATCCACTTAATATTGTCCCAGAAACATGAATTCATCATTATTTTCCTCCAAGACTTTATTAAACCATCCAACCCGTCCTTTTGAAATTCGGATCAAAATGACCCATTTCAAGAACAACATCAAACCTCCGTTTTCAACTTGTTTTCATGCTTTCCCAATGTTAATCAATCGAAATCTAACAAGACCCATTTCCAATTCGTCCAGAAATGATCTCAAAATCAAGACCCAGCTCAAATGAACTCAAATAAATCCATCAAAAATCCAATTGATATATTATCAAAAAAATGAATAAAAATGATTACTTGATTCAAATCTTACCTTGATTGAAGAAAATAAATGAGCAAGAGGTAGAGAAAGAGAGTTGAAGAAATCGGGTTTGAGGGAATCGGTTTCTGGGTTTTGAAACAAAGAAAGAGAAATGAAGAAGAAGGGAAGAAGAAGAAAGAAATCTGGGTTTTTATACAAAACGACGCTGTTTTGAAAGAGGAACAAACATCATCGTTTGTTGGAGGAAATGGGCCGAGAAATGCATAACACGAAACATCGTCGTTTCTGATCAACCCAATCACGCGAACGACAGCACCAACAACAGAAACGACTTGCCGTTTCAACAGATATGCGAACGACCTGTAGTTCGCTTCACACTTATTTTTCTTCCAATTTTCTTCTTCTTTCAATTTCCAACCAATTCTCACTTAATTAAACACCTAAAATCACTTCAAAAATTTCACTAACATAAAAAAAAATCTCCAAAATATTATTAATTATTTAATTAATTCTTCAAATTTAAAATTAATCCTTCAAAAATAATTAATTTGAGAAAATTTTGCAATAGACAATTACCAAAAATTTTAATCGAAAAAAGCAAGATATTATAGCAACCAACCTCAACCTCCACCCCAAAAAGCCAACCAAGATAAGAAGCCATCTTTACAGGATATGTTGATGCAATGCATGAGCAAGATGGAGGCCAAAGTGGACCAAATTGCTCAAACTCAACAAGCTATAATTCAAAATCTTGAGAGGCAAGTTGGGCAACTAGCAAAGGCTGTTTCAAATAGAGATAAAGGGAAACTACCTAGCACATCGGAAGTCAACCCTAAACTATCTATGACTATCTCTCTAAGAAGTGACAAAGTACTTGATGAATCCAAGGTTGTGGAAAAGTCAACAAAGGAAAGGGGAAGGAAACTGTTGTGGAAGAAAATTCCAAGGAGATAGAAAATGGTATGCAAGAAGAGCTCCCTTCTAACCAAAGGGAGGAGGTTAAATTCTATGTTCCACTAATCCATTTTCCTCAAAGGTTGAAGGAGAAAATAAAGGAAAATGCCTTCATGAAGTATCTTGACATGTTAAAAAAATATTCAAATGAACATCCCTTTCATTGAGGCATTTTTTCACATGCCTCATAATGCAAAGTTTTTACAGGAGATTGTCTCAAGTAAGAAGAAGGTTGAGGAATATGCCACTATTGACTGGACCGAGGCGTGTAGTGCGATCATTCAGAACAAATTGCCTCATAAGCTCAAGGATCCTGTGAGCTTCACAATTCCTTACACAATTGGAAACTTTGGGTTTGAGAAATCCTTATGTGACTTGGAGGCTTCAATAAAACTCATGCCCCTTTCCATGTTCTACAAGCTTGGCATTGGTGGAGAACTTAAGTCATCCACCGCTTCTTTCCAATTGGCGGATCGCTCAATTCGGTATTATTTAGGCATCATTGAGGATGTCTTGGTTAAAATAGGTAAATTTTATTTTCCTGTTGATTTTCTTGTGTTAGAGATGAGAGAGGACTCTGAAATCCCAATTATCCTTGGTAAACCATTCTAAGCCACCGGTGGGAACCTTATTGATGTGCAAATGGATAAGTTGACTCTAAGGGTAGGTAATGAAACTCAAGAATTTAATGTATTTAAAGCTTTGAATTTTTCATCCTTAGATGAAACTTGTTATAATGTTGACCTTGTTGAAGCATGCATTACTTTGAGTTTTTCCACTTAGGTTGAAGACCCTTGTTACTTGAAAGTGCTATGAGGCTAGAGGATGAAGGGTAACAATTGAGGTCTAGATTTGAAGAGTTGGGAAAAATGAAACCTAGACCAAACCCTTCTAATATAACACCCCTCAAGTGGAGCAAAAACCCCTACCTACCCATCTTAGATATGCCTATTATTTTTTCTTCATGTTTGAATGATGTTTAGGAAGACAAACTATTGAGGGTGATTCGTGAGCATCGAAATTTCATTGCTTGGAACATTTCAGACATCAAATGCATAAGCCCTTCCATTTTCATGCACCGTATATTAATGAAGGAGGGGCACAAATAATCAATTAAGCACCAAATAAGGCTCAACCGTAACATGAAGGAAGTGGCAAGAGCGAAGGTGATAAAGCTTTTTTGATGCATGTATTATCTATAACATCTCTGATAGTAATTGGGTGAATCAAATCCAAGTTGTTCCCAAGAAAGGTGGGATTACGGTGGTGAAAAATTGAAACAATGAGTTAATGTCCACTAGACTTGTGACAGGATGGTGAATGTTCATTGATCATAGAAAATTGAATGTCGTCATTAGGAAAGATCATTTCCCTTTACCCTTCATTGATCAAATGCTTGAAAGGTTAGCCGGTCATGATTTTTATTGTTTCTTATATGGTTATTCCGGTTATAAACAAATTCCTATAGCACCCGAGGATCAAGAAAAACCCACTTTTACTTGCCCCTATGGTACTTTTGTATATAGGAGGATGTCATTTGGGTTGTGTAATGCACCTGCCACTTTTCAAAGGCGTATGATGGCTATTTTTTTCGATATGTTAGAAGATATCATAGAAATATTTATAGATGATTTCTCAGTTTACGGTTCCTCATTTGATGTGTGTTTGTCAACTTTGAAAAAAAAATTGCAAAGGTGCGAGGAAACCAATTTGGTGCTAAATTGGGGAAAATGTCATTTCATGGTCAATGAAGGGATTGTTTTAGGGCACCCCATTTCTTCGAAGGATATTGAGGCTGATAAGGCTAAGGTGGAGGCTATTGAAAAATTTCCTCCACCCACTTCGGTTAAAGGGATTATGAGTTTTTTGGGACATGTCGTTTTATTAAAAATATTTCCAAAATCACCAAACCCTTGTGTTCCTTACGAGAGAAGGATACACCATTTAACTTTAATTTTGAGTGTGTGCGGGCATTTAACAGGTTGAAGAAAGCTTTAGTGTCCGCTCTTATATTGATCACACCGGATTGGAGTTTACCCTTTGAGCTTATGTGTGATGCGAGTGACCTTGCTATTGGCGCAGTTATGGGTCAAAGAAGGGATAAAAAAGCTTCATGTGATTTATTATGCAAGCAAGTTATTGAATGGTTCCCAAGTGAAATATTCCACCACCGAGAAGGAACTTTTAGCCATAGTGTATGCATTTGAGCATTTTTTGTCATACTTGGTGGGATCCAAAGTCATAGTGTACACCGACTACTCTGCTATAAAATACTTGCTAACAAAGAGTGTTGAACCAATGGTGGTTAACATTTATATCCCTTTGGGTTTTGATGATGAACAAAATGGAGTTTGATTTGTAATCATTTAAGCAAGATCGATATTGGATAACTTAAGTAAACGAATCAACAACTCGAGTAAGAAAGATACCCATAAGCTGTGGATCAAGTGCTACAACTCGAGTAAGAACAAACATAACTCGAGTTGATCAAACGCCATACAACACAAGTTAAATTAAGGCTAACTCGAGTTAAATGAAGGCTATCTTGAGTTAGATGTATGCCAACTCGAGTCAAGTGTTTTGGAATAAATATAACTCGAGTACATACTTGTATAACTCGAGTTAGAACTTGGAGGCAAAATCTGACACAATCATTGTTCAAATTTCGAGGTTCCAACGGTCAGAACACATGGATAACTCGAGTAAGCATAATGAATAACTCGAGTAAGATTGAAGATAACTCGAGTTAGACATTTCAGAGGTCATTTTCTACATTGGATAACATGAGTAAGAAGAAAAGCTAACTCAAGTTAGAGGTGGTGTCAGAACATTAAATGAATGACTGCTCTATCTCACAACGGCTACAATCAATCCTCTAACGAACATATCGACTTGGAAAGCTATAAATACATCTAAGACACATCAGAGAAAGTGTTTTTAACCATTGGCAAACATCTTACAACAACATCAAACTTTTTTTGTGCTCAAACTTGCAAATCATTCACACATCTCTCAAGAGGGTTTTACACTTGCAAATTCATTGTTTCTTGAGAGTATTTATTATTGAATTCATTCTTCCCTATTGAGATTATCATTGTATTAAAGAGAGGAATAGTTTTCTTGTTTGTCTAGAAAACAAGAATTGTATTGAGAGTGGTTTAATCTTGCATCGTTGAAGCAAAAGGTTGTATTGATTTACTCTTGTACCTTTGAAACAATAGTTTGTAGAGATTTAATCTTGCACAATTTGAAGCAAGAGTTATAGTGGATTTAAATTCTCAAGGGGAAGCTTGAGGAGTGGACGTAGGCTAAGAGAGTTGAACTGCTATTCATCACCGATTTGATTTATCTATCCCTTCTCTCTTTACATTTATTATTTGAGTGAATTGGATAAATTGTTCTTACTTTTTTTTTTCTTATCATGAATATTTTGTCAATTGCAAAAATATTTTCAAACAAGTTTTAAAAGTCAGAAATCTAATTCACTCATATCTTGGATTGCCATTTCTGACCGACAGTTAGTATCAGAGTTAAGGCTCATATTTTTAAAGTTTAACAACCTGGAGAAAAATATATAAATGACATTCTTGAATAATATAGCGACTTTTTTGTTAAAATATCTGAAATTCTTGGTCAATAAAAAATTGGTATTTTTGTAATATGTTTCAAGAGTGTTTCTGTTAGTAAAAATATGTTTGGTGCATGACAAAAGTCAAATTTTAAATTTTAATTTAAGATAATTGTTAAATTATCCCTATAAAAACCCCATGTGAAAATAGCCCATATGAAAATCAATGTCATGACCCAACCCAATTAGCCGTAACCATTGTTAAAATTGATCAAGTTGTTTAGGACTCTTCATCAATCGTAGCAAGAATATTGAATTAAAAAACCGAATTTATGCTCAATTTAAAAAAAAAAAACAAATAGAAACATGTAGCTATATATCACACAATCAAAGCTATGTAATGATATTTTTTTCAACTTCCAAAAAAGAAAGCTTTTAAGAGTTGTTTGTGTACTCTATCACTCTGGGAGCACACATGGCCAAGCCTTTATATATAATGTAACTGGCTAACTATAAAACACGACGCATCCTCCTCCCCTCAAGACTTGACAGTCTGGTCTCCGAAGTTTCGGAAAAGCAGCTTAAACCACCGTTGCAATTTCCAAAGGTCTGTGCTTTTTCTACCATAGTTTCTCCATCAATCTCTTGTCTGATTTTCTACTCTTCATGACCCATAATTCCTATTCAAACTTTATGATGCGGATTAGAAAGTATTGGATTACTTGGTGGGCTTGGATGCGGCGAAATGCGGCAGAACTTCTAGAGGCCATAACTTTTGATCCGGGAATAGTTACGAGGTGCACAAAATATCAAATTGAAGCTCTTTTCGAGGCCTACGGTTTGTTATGGGGTGGGACTCATGACCCCATTTTCAGGCCCAAAAAATGACGTTTAGACTCTTTTTGGAGCCATAGAACATTTGATTGAGGGTGTTTTTATCTTTTTCCATGTTTTGTTGTAATTTCGGGTTTAAACCCTATTGTGTCGACTTTGTGAGGTAGTTTTTGATCATTGAGAATGTTTCAGACTGTTTTTCCCAAACTTGTACTTTGGATGTCTATTTTTCTGGTATTTTTTGAATCAACAGGTTTATAGAATAATTATTTCCGATATTCGTCCGCGTCTCAATGGATTCAATTAGTTATCCTTTTATTCTCATAGCTTCCGCTACGTCAGTTGGGTAAGATTCGCACTTGATCAAGGCACTGAAATGCTCACTCTTGATTTGTACTACAACAAATCTTGTTCATTTGATGACAGGCATAAGAACAGCAAGGGATTTGAGGGCAAATATGTTTTGGAGAGTGAGCTTTTTGAAGGTTTAGTGTCCAGTAAGCTAAAACATCTAAATTTGGTTGCTTGCAACTTTGGAAAAAATTTAACCTGCCATTTTTCATGCTTGGAGGAACTCTCCTTATCTTATTCGCCATTATCCCTGTATCACTTGAATAGCCTGTTTGCTTGTTTGCCGAAACTCAAAGTCTTGATTTTCACATGCTGCACTTTTCCTACAAAACTGTGTCTTAACTTGTTGCCTCTTCTGGAGCGATTTACGATAAATATTGCTGCTGAACTGAAGGAAATTGAGTTTTCGAATGTCAATCTTGTCTCTTTCCAATGTATTTGTCTTACAAATGTCTTGTTTGATTTAAGAGGAGTTCCTAATTTGAATCACTTCAGTTACGCCGTACCTAGTCTGAAACTGCATTTCACTCATCTCTCGGAGCAGTTACCTAAGCTTAGCTCTCTATATGTTCGTGTTAATTATAATTGGGTATGTGGAAGTGACATTTTGGGAAAACTTTTTATTTTCTCGTTTCTGTTTTTTATTGATAACGTTGCAGAAACTCTCTAAATTTGTGGATGCAGGTGAAATTCATGCCTGAAACCGTATTCGTTTTTAGACAAGTTAGATGGTTACTTCTGGCTTTGGATCACGAAGAATTTTATGCATTGAAGATTATTTCAATCCTCAGAGCATTTCCACATCTTGTGTGGCTCTGTTTGAGGGTGAGCTATGCATTCAGATTTTTTTTTTCATCTCTGAGACATATTTGTCATCTCTGTTTGAACGCATAATTTGTTTCGATTTACTAGTTCAGATTGTTCGCTGAAAGTTCACTGTATGGAACCCAAATCATCCGTAATTTGATTTTAAAGATGAATCTATAATGCACATACAAACATATAAAGATAAGTGATATGTAGTTTCAACTTTTCTTTTATAGAAAATACCATTTGTTCTTTTTTTTTTTCTGATATATTGACTTTTACTATATATCGACCTCTTAGCGGAGGATACAGCTTCAGTGTCAGCAGACCATTTAACATTCTGCAATATATTTCCTTTTAATCTACTTAAAAGAACATCTTAATATATATTGAATGTTATGGTTGACAAACAAGCTTGTGTCTCGAAAGAGCAACCAAGTCTGCTGGAAGCTACACCATCCAGTTAAATAACACTTGAGATTGCCATTTCAGACAAAGTGTAAAGAGGATTTTGATGAAGAAATGGCGGAGGCCGATAAATATGTCTTGAAGCATCTAAAAGTGGTAGAGATGAGAGGATTTCGGAGCACCCCAAACCAAATGGAGTTTGCCATCTACTTGTTAAAGAATGCTTCTGCTCTTAAACAGCTGATCATCAAGTCTGAAATCAAACTTAAACCGGGTCCCGAGGAGCAGCCCATGGATGATACAGAACGTCGTATGGTTACTCAACGATTGCGGAAATTCGCCAAAGATAAAGTACTTCTAGTTATCGGATGAATTCTTGCTTAATTTGTTCATATAATTATTCAAAAATATTATCATATTTAAGTTGCAATGATTGACTTTCAGGCTAATAACTAGCGTTGCTCTTTTCTGAGAATGAATCAAATATATATATAGCTCTCTTTTTTCTTTTATTTATTTTTAAGAAATAATTCAATGTTTAGAGATATTAGCGGGCAAAACTGATTAGATTAGATCAAATGATAGTACAATGTTCTCTGGCTAGAGATATTAGTGTACTGTCGTACTGATTTGTGTATTCATCGTAGCTCAGAAGAGGGTTATGCGTATGGGGAGGCATCTGTATATTTGTGCACAGCGAGGAGTTCATCAATGTGATTAATAGGATTTCTTTTATTACTAATAAGATTCCCACCAACAACGTTGAGTTCATCAATGTGATTCAGCTGGTTTAGTTTTAAGACTACTAAATAGCTATTAAGGACATTGTGAGCATTCATGCCGTGGCTGCACATTGGAAAGTTAATTGGGCTCTTTGCATAATTTGTCTTGTGATTTATTCCTCTTAATTTTGTCTGTTTATAGTGATTGGGATGTAATGTCATTTTAGATCACATTAAGTACTCGTCCTTATGGATTTGATAACCTAGGAGTACTCCGAAGATTTAAAACTACATCGACAACTGTGCGTTTGTGGTAAAGTCGATCACCAATCTACACTTCAAGGCTTTAGCTTTGTTGATTTGAAGATCACCCTGACCTTGTACGTCGACGACACAGTGTTGGTTGGGAATGATCTATCTTTCATCAAGAGTGTCAAAGGTTGGCTATCACCCAAATTTGTGATGAAAGACATTGGTGAAGCAAAGTACATTCTTGGAGTTAAGATTTCAAGAGGCTGATCAAAGAGGTTATTGGCTCTTTCACAAGAGACTTATATCAACAAAAGTCTTGAAAGGTTTAACATGTTAAAATGCAAACTCATAATACCCCGATTGCAGAGGATGAGTCTCTTGGTGATGAGATGTTCCCACATACGCCAGAAGAGATTGAAGATATGAAGAGAGTTCCACATAGGAGTGTTATAGGTAGCATTATGTATGTGATGCTATAGACTAGGTCGGACATCAGCTTTGCTATTAGTCTAGCAAGCCGATTTCAGTCCAATCCTGGAAGGATGCATTAAAAAGCAGTAAGGAGGATACTGAGATATATGAAGAAAACTGCAAGCTACGCACTATATTATCAAATAAGGTATTTGAGACTTAGAGGGTACACAGATGCTGACTTAGATAGTGATGTGGATGAGAGAAAATCCACATCTGAATATGTCTTTTTGTTTGGAATTGGAGCCATTTCTTAGGATAGCAAGAAGAAAACATGTGTAGCACTGTCTACTATCGAAGCTGAGTATATAGCTTCTTCTATAGTGGTGCAAAAAGTTGTATGGCTAAAACAATTTTTGAAAAACCTTGGACTTACTGCCACTCTAGAGCCCACTGCTATCTATAGTGATAGTGGTGCATCGATAGCGTACAAAAGAATCCAAGATTTCATAGAAAAAGTAATCATATTGATATCAAGTATCACTTTGTAAAAGATAGAGTTGCATGAGGAGAAGTGAACCTTGAGTATGTTCCTAGTCATGAGATTATAGAATATTCGCTTATGAAATCGATAGCTAGAGATGAGATTGAGAAACACTTGAAAACTCTAGGGTTACGTAAGATTTAGGAAGATATTGTTCATGTTAAATGTAATGTTACATTGTGTGACTATGTCATACATTTGATGTTTTGTAACTAGATTTTATGTTTTAGTAATAAAATCACTTTCTTCAAATTCATAATTAGCAATACACAGTAAGTGAATATCATATGTTAACATTCATTAAAACTACTCACACGAGTGTTTACCTTGAGTTTAACCATTTGTTTGTCAAATGCTAAGATGAGGTAGATTTTGAACACAAATGTGTTTGCAAGAGCGTGTTCATAATCATTGAGTGCCGCCTTGCATATGTAGCAAGATGAAGACATATGGTTAATTTGTGAAATATGTCATGGACAAAAATATCCATGTTGGATTGTTAGTTAATCCAAGCTAAGTGTCTAAGTAGAGTTAGCGTAATTCCATCTTAAAATTAGAGGTAGTTTTTTGCATGGTGTTTATAAACATGCACTCATTTGAGAAAGGAAAGAACACCATGACATATATTCATACCATTTATGTAGCACGACCATAGATATGAGAAATCTTGCTACTCAAGATAATCTCAATTTATCTAGTGTGAGATTCCACAATGAACAAGTGGTTCTCTGCACTATCTACTCTTAAAACTCTTAACACATACTTTAAGTATGAATTAATGTGGTTACTTTAGTGTGTTGCAGAAGGTTATTCATGATTTGGCTGGATGGGGCACACTGATTCATGATTGATTGTATGGTGTAAGAGAGGAAGACTATTTTCATAACACGTTCGTAAAATTTTGTGGTTCGCTAGGCGTCTGTTATAGTTTCTTGGTGAAACATAATAGTGAACACGAATTAAGCTTTCAAAGTGATCGTTGTTCATGGCGACTGGCAACGACTTGCTTCAATTGCATTCTGTCATGATCCATTTAGCCACACACATCGACATAGGCTAGAATACTTTGATTATTTGTTAATTACTAATTTCGGTATAGAATGCTTGTTGACTTCAGTTTTGATGATAATGATTGCAAAATTTCCATGAAAGAGTGCAAAGTTGCAGACTTACTGATATGCATCAACAACACACGTTATATGCCTATAAGCCACGTTGATTATGATGAAAATGGCATTAAGTTGCGCTACAGAAGATACAAGGTGCGTAGATCATCCATTCCAGAAGAAGAAAATATCATATGTTCATTAAAGCGTGTTAAGGAGGATACAACGCACATTATAGACTTGCAGAGTGAATCAAGGCGCGTTGAAGAGAAAAAGGTGCAATCTTTGATGAATTGCTCTATGCACGTTACAAAAGTCGAATGAGGACAAAGCGAAGACGCTCTTCCGGATTTGAATTTGAATATTCTCTGACACGCTGACGTGGATTAAAGGTGCAATCTTGATATGAAGTTGATAACGCACGTTGCAGATGGTACAAGTCGCATTGAAGAATCACTGGGTGAATGTGCATATTTGGAACGAAGAACAACGCCTGTTGAACAAGCCACACGTCACGTTGATATATGATCAATGCACTTAGAAGGCGTAAAACGCACGTAGATGCAAATCCATTTAAGACTGTGGTTACTGGAGTTCTTTCAAAGCGCGTAGAATTGTTATCAAGTCATGTAGAACTCAATTGGAATAAAGTACAACGCACGTTGTATATGGTTACGTCATTTAAAATAGAATGTTTTATTCTCTCACAACGGATACTTTGAGGTTCCAATGGCTATATTCTTTTAAGTGGCTATAAATAGACGTCTATGTAAAGAAGAGAAGAAAGAGAGACATTTGTTGAGACTTGCTATTCATTCTATCTCTTACTCCAACCTTTCTAACACATTTGAGCGATTTACTTGCTATCTTACTGTTGGGTTTGTGTGAACTTCAAATCTGTTATACTCTTGGGTTAAATCTGTAACAAGCAAGGTTGTTTGTTTGGGGTAGATATGTTTTCTTGTTGTACCTTAGAAAAACAAGAGTGGTTGCTGGTGAGCCTTAGAAAACTAAAGTTCAGATTTGCTAGTTAAGCCCGCAAAAACTAATGGTTCGGTTTCCTAGTTTATCCCGCAAAAACTAGAGATTAGGTTTCCTAATTGATCCCGCAAAAACTAGAGGAATATTTTCTTGTTGAGCCCACAAAAACAAAGTGTAAAGGTTTTATTGTTGATCCCATAAAAACAAGGTGTAACGGTTTCCCTCCACCCGCAAGTGAGGAAGAATCTTTAGTGGATTGAATTCTCTAGTGGAGCTAGAGGAGTTGACGTAGGTCAAAGATGACCGAACCACTATAAATCAGATTTGTCATCTCTTCCTTTACTCTCTCTATTACTTGCTATACACTTGCATTTGATTTATATTGTTGTGTGTGGATTTGATCTTTAGTACTTCCGTATTTATTCTTTGATTTAAGTTTGAAAGAAACTTTGTTGTTTGTTTTAATTTACAAAAGATTTTCAACAAAGTTTTTAATTTGGTTGAAATCTAATTCACCCCCTCTTAGATTGTCATTCTGTTGTTCATAACTGAGATTTACAATGCTTTCATTTAAATTATTGAAATTTGACTTTAAAAAATGTTAGTAAATTATCTTATTTATCTGTATTTTTCAACTGATAAAAATATCTTTCTAAAAAATATTAATTTTATCTTCTTCTTTAATTACCTAAAAGAATACTAAAAAATTGAATTTATCTATATTATCTAATTTTCTAATAAATTAATAATATCCAGCAAAAATTTCTAAAATTTATGTATTTTTAAAATTTCAAAAACATATCCTGAAAAGTTAAAGAGAAAAAGAACCATTATCCTACCAAAAGTTTATAAATTCTATCTATTTTACCGATATATTTTATTAATTAAAGCTATACAGTCTATACAACCAGAAAATTGAAAAACATATAATTCAATTATATTCTACTAGATGAAGTAAACAAAATTATAATCCTTGCAATATCCACATCAATAATACAATTATTCAGCAAGACTGAGCAATGAGCACAAAATTGTCAGTCCATGATGGTTTTCAGCTGAAAATTTGAACCTTTCGAATAATTTTATTCTATTTTCTTTATCACGCAGACAACATGAAGTCACACTTGTTGATCCCATTATGTTATAAATTATAAAATACAGTACGTTTTGTATTGAATAAAAATTAAAGTGAAAAAGATACTTTCGCTAATTCTTTTATAATTTTTATCAAATAGTTAAATGTGCTGTAATGATTTTTCTTCTGGACTCGAAAGATAGAGACCAAACATTATTAAATTAGAAAAAATCTTACGTAATTTTTTATATATATTCATTTATAATTATAATAGATTTTTATATATCATATTAGTATTTATCTAAAATAAAATATAGTTATATTGTAAAGAAAATTATTCAAACTATTGATAAAATATCAATCACTTGTAATGTATGTGCACAGAAAACTAATCACGTTAAAAAGTAAAAACCAAAACAATATAGCTTTGGTGTTAGGAGGGGAAAAGGGGGCTGCAACTAAACTACATCTTTTAAACTTTATGTTTGCCTTCTTTAACTCTTCAAATTAAAGTGGATTCTTCTTTGTATTATTCTTTAAAGTATAGAAACAAGGGAATAAGCAGCTTATAATTAACAGTTAAACATTGCACCATATAATTTAGCTTATAGTAAATGCAAATAGATTATTATTTTGAATTTTTCATTTTTTTATACAAAAATGGAACACACTCGAAGAATATGTTTCATTTGATATTAAAGTTGAAGATTAGAAAATAAAGGACCTTTTTGGTTTATTGTTAAAATAATAGTAAATTACTTTAGATAATTACATAAACTAAAAATACCTTTGTTCTTTTTGTCAAAAATTGAAAAATTTTAAATCATATTATAACGTTATTTTCTAAAATCTAATTTAAATTTTGAAAGAAATTTTTTGATTGTTTTTGATAAAAATAAATATTTTGTGAACTAACTTTAATTTTTCAGAAAACATAAAAGTTTTTCTTAAATGGCACATCCTATTTCCATAACAGTCACTACTTGGAGAAGTGAATGAAGTTGAGATTTCAAAAAGAAAAATTTGTACAAGGAACAGATATGTGCTGATAAAGAAGTGGAAACAAAAGTACATACTGAAGTGGAGACGTTGAATTGCCAATTGAATTCTGAGGTACCAATTCACGGCGAAATTTTTTTGCTAAAACGAAATAACGACTTTAAACAACGGTAACTATTAAGAAATATATTATTATTTTTTGTAATATGCAAGACTATCATTTTTTTGTATTACCCTCATGCAACATCCACATTCCATCACAATCCGTTGTTAGATTTTTAGGTTGAATTGCTTGGATTGTTGATTGAATTGACTTATTTTTGTGAATTAGCTATTAGTTGAATTGTTGAGAATTGTTGTATTTTGATTGAGACTTAAATAATTATTTATGTTCAAATTGATAGATTGTTGTGTAAAGAATTAAAATGGAGAAATATTTTTCAAAAAGGCTTAGAAGTTTGGTTGAGTCACATAGTGTTGAACAACCACCACAAACTTTAGATGCGAATATTTTGAATAAGAATATTGAATTGGATGTTAAACCGGATGAGGAAGAAATTGATGAGGATGATATTGTTGTCGATCCTAGATTACGCAGCCTATTGATAGTTTCAATGTTAATATGTGAGATCGTATTCGAAGAGCATATGTGACCAAATGTCCTTGTCAGCCCAAACGACATAATTTTCCGAAAAAGAAGTATGGGAAAGATAATACAGGTTTTAGGGATGTTTGGTTTGATGATTTTGATTAGTTGGAGTATAGTGTATCAAAGGATGCCACTTATTGCTTTTGTTGTTTTCTTTACAAGCGAAATATTTTAAGCACAGGGGATGATGCGTTTACAAAAAATGGGTTTTCCAATTGGAAAAAGGTAGTGGAGAGATTTAAAGAGCATGTTGGTTCGGCTAGTAGTGTGCATAACAAAGTAATAATAGATCTTGAGAATTTTAAAAATAAAAACATAGTGTCACTTATATGGTCAAAGTAAGAACTATAAGAAGAGAAAAAGCTTATCGCATTCGTTTGACAACAACTCTTGATGTCATTCGATTTCTTTCAACTCAAGGTTTGCCTATGAGGGGATATGATGAGTCATCTACTTCATTAAAATGGGGACAATGTTTTGGAGTTGTTAAACTGGTATAGCCTACGAAATGAAGAGGTTGGTAGTGTTGTTTTGAAGAATGCACCCGGGAAAAATCAAATGACCTCTCCACCAATACAAAAGGATGTGGTTAACTCATGTGTTGTTGAAAGCACACTTGCAATATTAGTTGATCTTGGCGATAGATTGTTTTCTATTCTGGTTAATGAGGCTCATGATTGCTCTGTAAGGGAACAAATGGCTTTTGTGATTAGATATGTGAACAAGCACGAACAAATAATCGAACTATTTTTAGGTTTGGTTCATGTAAGGGAGATATCGGCAATATGTTTGAAGAAGGGTATTGATTTTTTGTTTGCCAAATATGGTTTATCTTTGTTGAGTTCGAGAGGTTAGGGATATGATGCTGTTGTTAGAATTGTGCCATAGTCCAATCATTAATGTGTATTGTCATTCAATTATTTAATAAAAAGGCATTTCATTTCTATGAAATATTATTTGTTTTATGAAGATAAAACTCCATGAATAGTTTATTCTTCTTTATGCCATCAAGTACGTGACTTGATAGTAAAACCATAAAGATAAAAGGAATACTATTCTAAATGTCCCTAA
>CAODLS012972998.1:0-16141 GCA_948243855.1 Flueggea neowawraea
CGGTTGCGGATTAGCTCCTCAAAGTGAAGACGACGCTGCACTTCTCCTCGTAAAACTCGGATTAGCGGGAAGATCAAGGCGACAACCCGGTTGCTGGATTCGGCTTCACCCCATAACCCAAGTCTTTGCAAGAAGAAAGGAAGGTTTATCAGCCGCTAAGGCCACAGTTCATGGTGTAAGGCAAATTGGCAACCCAGCAATGTACTCAGATCACTTATGGGCATCGGCATTCCTCGTTTTCGGATTCAAATCCGAGCCTCCACTTGTTCAACTCAAGGCAATCGACATGGTTCTGTACATAAAGAAAACCGCTCTGCCTCTAGCATTACGAGCCTTCACAAACTTCTCCAGGTGTAACTCGGCGTTGGAACTTCTCAAGGTGTGCACGAACGTGCTCGAAGAAGTGGAGAAATCTTTCGTTTCGCAGATGCAAGACTGGTGGCACGGATGCTGTGTTGGAAGAAGAAAGTGCAGGGGGGTCATCAGAGGGTAGATGAATATGTGTGACAAGATGTGACGCTTTTGAAGGCGACATTGCTCGAGACCAGAGCCAAGTTGCTCTTGCGAGGCGGGCATTTCGACAGTGGTGAAGAATTTTGCAGGACTTGCATTAGTACCCGCACTGTGATGCTTGGTCACAACCATGTTGAAACGTTGGCTGCTCAAGAAACCCTGGCCAAACTAGTGAGGATGAGAAGTAAGATTTAACTAGAGTTGTCTTGCATAGAATTGATGTTATATATGTGACCTTTGGAACCCATTTTTGTTTACATTGTAATCATGTTAGAATTTAGAGGTAGAACAGTTATTTTTCTCATAATTTTAGCTCTCCCCTATTGCAGATTCATGCTTAAAATGTCAAATAATTTGCCATCTTTTAGTTCTTTAGAGATAATTATTTAGATCAAAAAGACGAAAAAATAGTCATAAAAAAATAATAACAGAAGAGAGGAAGCAACTAAATAGTTGTTTTTCATTACAAAATATTCGAAGAGTAAAAATTTAACTTGTCATGAGTCAAGTCTCCTCACTATAACAATATTAAAAGACATAGCGACAAACACCTAATTAGAGGCACATCAAATTCGTTCTTATATGATGCAATATAATGTCAAACGCGTAGTAAAAACACGTCCTAATCACTAGGCTATCAATCGCGGTGATAAGAAAAGAAAAATAACAATTTAAAGAGCGAAAGAGACAAATAATAATGGAACAAACTAAAATGGCAGTTGTGAACAGTAAATGAGTTCGTCTGCATGTGAATGAAAGAAAAGGTCCCTTATGAACATCTCATGTGATCCATCTGTCGGCATACTGAGGTCAACTTGGGACCAAAACCATTATATTCAGATAAACAGCAAAATTACACTCTTACCAAGTTGTATATCACAACCATATCACCAACATTACACAGAAATGAATATTTACAAAACAAAGGACAAAATCAATCACTTTCTTCCAAAACAACAGTACATCATTCAGTGGCTTTTGATCATGATTTTGATGCTCGATCCATAGATTATAAGGACAGATTTTTTAATGCAGATATTTCAAGTAGCAGTTACAGTAAAGCCCTAATATTTTTTTAAAAAAATTATAAATGTAATATCTCATTTAAGCATATAACTGAAGTAAATAATTAAAATTAGTAAGTCAAACTAATTTCTGTGTAGCAGTTATCTAAAATTTTACATCGATAGTTGTGAGATTATAAAAAAGGTTTATAGTGATAAGAACATAATTACTTAAATAATTCAAATTTAAAATTTTAAACTTATTGATTGAAAGTGCATTAATTATGGTTTTAATTCAAGGAAGAATATAGTCTTTTTTTTTTAATCTATCTAAACTACTATTAAAAGTATGCGTGCCGGAAAAAACAAAGAAAATTACAAATTATCCTATACATTTAGATGCTTGACTATTGAAAAGAATTAAAAAAAATTCTAACGTTAGTTTTTAAAATTTTAATATTAAATTTATAGACGCGACCTATATTAAATAAAGTTTTAATAAGTAATCTTTTAATGTAAACAGTTCATAAATATAAAATAATTAAACAAATATAACAAATAATTATGATTTTTGGAAATCATATTTTCTATGCATATATAAAATTTTAGGAAAATCATTAATTTCTCATAATATAGCATAAGTGATTTTTAAATTAATTCTTTATATTATTTATTTATTTTTCACCTTGTGGTAATAAAAATTAATTAATGTCTTAAAGATTGAGTCAAAGTGGTCGAATTGTGATAATTTGAGATATATATTGTTAAACCTTTTTTTTTTCTTCATCTAAACAATAACCAAGATGTCATATCAACACAACACATAGTAATTTATCTTTTTACCTTGCAATTATAAAAATTAATTAATGTCAAAATTGATATAATGTCGTAAAGGCCGAGTTCAATTGATCGAATTGTGATAGAATCAGATATATGTTGTCAAACCTTTTATTCTTCATCTCAACAATAACAAAGATGACATGTCAGCACATAGTGGAAAATTTGGGACTCATTTAGTAACTTAGCATATAACATATAATATTTTTTAATTATTAGTAAAAATAAATAGTAAAAAATAGAGATGTGATACATCTTTTAATAAAATTAGTTATACATAATATACTATATGCTTTCAAAAATATTTTATATTCTACAGATACCAAATAAGCCCCTGATAGGTTTGTAACTCAAAACTAATATATTTTCATAATTTAAAATCATTTCAGTTAAATTTATTCAATTAAAAATATAAACTTTATTCCAATTCACTTTTTTTTTCACGGTTTGAAGTGTTTTGGTCCATTTATAATTTAAAAAACTTCAGCTATTGGGGAGTTGCTCTTCACTTTTCAAAGAATTGAAACATAATTCATTGGGAAAAAATGATTGAAACATAAAAGAAGAAACATATAAATTCAACATGAAATGTAGTATGCTACATTTCAATGAAATGATAGGGATGAATTTGTAATGTATCCTAAATATAACTAACGAAAAATAAAAGAAGGACCAAATGAGGTGGCTTCTGAAACATGAGGATCAAAAAAAATAATTCACTAAACCTCAAGGACAACTTAAATTTTTCATTAATAATACAATCAAGTAAATTATATCTGTAGTATTAATTTGTATTTTACATATACTAATAGGATTACTTAAAAATGAAAATGCAAAAGAAATTCTATAATAGGCTAAAATTGACACTAGACAAGGAATATGTATCTTCAATTTGGCTCCTATATTTTCAACAAGTTCTGATTCAGCCCCCGAGTCAAACTTTAATCAATTTTCTGAAACCAGAAGTCCACAAACTGGCATATATATTAAGCCTTTTCTATTATAAAAGTTTCGCACTAAATCTACAAGTTAATATTGGGTGTCTCCCAATGTGAATGAAACGCACTTCAACTTCTCCGGTAATCCATATTTTGGCATTCTCCACAACTTGGGACCAAAACCACACTGTATACTCACAATGATGAACAAAATTACACTTTCACTCATTGAAATCCCAGAAACAGATCATCAACAATCTTACACACACAAACATTTGAACCCACTAATCAATCACTTTGCTCTCCACCAACAATGCATCTACTCAAAGTACACAAACATATTTTACAGTTTCAATCATCATTATCCTGCTCACATTGATAAGAATGTCACTTTGCTCTTCGAACTTTTTATCAATTTTTTGAAACTAAAATGCTAAAGCAACCCCCATTACTACCATGTTATCTACCAAAACTCTCAATCAAATCAAACTCATTGCAAGTTCATCAATTCATCTCAAATTTCTCGAAACTCTGGATTTTTAACCCATCCGAAATGCTGAAGCAAACCCATCAGTGTCCACGCGACAAACTCAAACCAATCCACAACATTGAAAACCCATCAATCAAACCCCCAACTATTTGTTGATGAACTCCGACACAGAGCCATAGTACGGTCCAGGTGGATTAGACCCAATCAGCGCTCTAGACGCACCGTTTTCCACTTCAGCGACCGACCCATGATCCTGCTCAGGCTCCCTCAACACAGCGTGGACCCCACACACAAAAACCCCAACCCAAATCCCCAGAACTAGAGTTCCGACTCCGCCACTCACCCAAATCGCCAAAAACGTGACCGCAAAGAGCCCGATGAAAACCAACTTGTCGCTGACGTGGCGGCCCCACACCTCCAATGGGTCTTCCCTGAACACGTGAAGCAGCAGCCACAGCGTGAAAACCGAAGCGAAGAGTAGCAGCGTGATGGGGGAACCGATGAGAGAGATCGCGGCAACGGCTGTGATGACGATGGAGTAGTTGATGAGAAAGTGGTGGAAGTTGGATCGGATCCGGGTTAAAGCGGAGGCGAAGGAGTCAGGCCGGGTGAAGGATCCGGATGCGATGAGTTCGCGCCAGGGGCGGTGGCGGGAGACGGACGAGGAGAGGTTTTGGAGCGATCGGGAAATGACGTTGGCAGCGGAGATGGGAATGGTGGTGTAGGTTGTTGGGGGTGCGGCAGCGTTTGGCGATTGGATCATTTTCGTTAGTTTTGATTGGTTTGACTAGAACTAACGTTCAAGACATTGAAGAGTTGGTGGCTAGGGTTGGTTGGTTGACCAACTTGCGAAGAAGCTTTTGATTGGGATGGGCTATGGATCTCCACGTCTTTGGGTAGGATGGCCTCTTTCGGCCTTTTTACATATTTGTGTCCCAAAAATTTGACGAAATAACCTGGAGCACCTCAGCAAGAATAATTACTTCCGGAGAACCGTTTTTCCATATACATATACAATATGTATATTTATGAGGATAACTTAACTTATAACTTACTTCATACTCTTAATTCTCGCTATCCATTAAATTTGAAAGCAATAGGTTATATATATAGCATAATTTTGTAACCATTCCTCAAATTTTTGAAATTTTGCGAGTTTGATCCTTCAGCTGTGTGTGGAATGGCGGATCTTCCTCTTTCTTTGCTTTTTTTTTTTAGCAGCGGTGTGAGACGGACCGTACCGGGCGGTGACGGGAGTTGTTCTTGTCAGTGAGCTTCGTTTGGCGGCAACGAGGTTCATTCCAGAGGCGGTGACGGACGGCTAAGTCATGAATGGCGGATGGCCTGGTGCGACCTAGCAACACATCATCGGAGGGAGAGGGCCGAGACATGTTGTGTACCTGAGTTGATGACCAAAACGACACCATTTGTTGCATCCAAGAGAACATGCGTGCATGTAACGCCTAAAAACAACCGCGACATCATTGTAGTTCTTCTTCTTCTTTTTTATTTGATATTATAATGCAAGCATACACGTTGTCATATTTATATTGGTTTGCAGCAAACTAAATGGAAATTGAGATGCAAACTACTACTTTTTTTTTTTCTTCAGGCAACTCCTTTTTTAGACTTTTGAGAGTTGACATAGTATTCGAGATATTCAAGAGTCGACACATTATTTGAGGTTCGAGGGGTTCGAGTGTTCGAGAGTCAACACACTTGTTCAAAATGTTCGAGATTCAACACATTTGTTCGAAGTGTTCGATGGTCACTTGTTTGAAGTGTTCAACAGCCTTTGTGACTTCATTTTTTTATTTTGTTTTCCTTTTGCAGGCCATTCCACTTTGAGATATTTGACAGACGATGCGTCGTTCGAGATGTTCTAGATTTGACGTCGTTCAGGAAATCATACGACTTGTTGTTACTGTTATGAACCAGATCACTTGCCGTTGCTATTTTGGACCAGTCCACTTGCTGTTTTACTGTTGCTGTCATCCCCACCACCACGTGGGTGTTCAAGATCCATATTTAGAGAACTTCACCACCATTACCGAGTGGGCGTTCAGGAACTGCACCTTATAGGACTTTACCCCAATTACCGAGTGGGCATTCAGGAGCTGCCTCTTGGAGGACTTCACCCCTACTACCGAATAGGTGTTTAGGTGTTGCACATTTGGAGGACTTCACCCCACTTTCACATGGTCGTTCAAGAATTGCTACCGAGTGGGTATTCAGTAGCCGCACCCCGAAGGACTTCATCCATGCTACCGAGTGGGCGTTCAGGTGCTGCATCTTGGAGGACTTCACCGCCACTTCCACATGAGTGTTCAAATCCTCCTCAGCGAAGTGCATCTCCTCCTCAGCGGAGTTCACCTCCTTTTCAGTGGAGCTCACCTCTTCTTTAGTGGAGCTCACCTCCTCTTTCGTGGAGTTCACCATCTCTTCGTGGAGTTCAATATTTCCTAGTGGAGTTCATCTCCTTGTGAGGTCATCTTCTCGTGAGGTTCAACATTTTGACCCCACCTCGCGGAGTTCACCATCTCCTCATAGAGTAGTACATCTTTTCATGAGGCTCAACATCTCGACCCCATCTCGTAGAATTCGGCATCTCCCTGTGGAGTTCACCTCATCGGGAGGTTCAGCATCTCGACCCCACCTGGTGGAGTTTGCTATTTCCCATGGGGTTTATGTCCTCGTAAGACACAACATCTCGGCCCCATCTTACAGAGTTCAGCATCTCCCTATGGAGTTTAGCATCTTGACCCTGCTCCGTAGAGTTCGCCATCTACTTGTGGAGTTCACCTCCTCGAGAGGTTCAACATTTCCTCACGGAGTTCACCAACTCGTCGAGTGGAGTTCCTCAAGAAGTTTTTCATTTCAACTCCCGAATTTTGGTAGAGTTCGTCATCTTTTCGTGGAGTTCACCTACTTAGGAGGTTCAACATTTCCTCACGGAGTTCACCAACTCCTCAGGAAGTCCAACATTTCCTAGTGGAGTTCGTCATCTCCCCATGGAGTTCACCAACTCTCGAGTGGAATTCCTAAGGAAGTTCATCATCCTCACCATGCTGGTGTTCAAAGACTTTCCACTAGGTGATCTTGATGAGGTACGAGCTCTTGCTTGAATCAGTTGTTTTATTTGCTGCTCTTATTCATGTGCTTTTCTTTCGTGCACAATTTGTTCCTACACAATTTATATACATAGTTGCTCCCAAATCACATGTCCAAATGACTTTTGGGCAAGTGATTTCGGTGGAGTCTTAATAATAGTAATAGTTGATTTTCTTGCTGAGGACGGAATAGATCAATTGTTGTGTGCATTCATGACAATACCACTTGGGATTTCACTTGCCATACGTCTTAGCGAGTAAACCGTCGCATGCGTTCATGAAAATACCACTTGGGGTTTCACTTGCCACATGTCTTAGCGAATTTTGGTGTTGCTTGCTTTCTAGAAGAGACCTTATGTTAAAAAAGGTTTTCTACTCGCCATTGCTTTAACTAACACACATATTTGATGGAAGTGGTTCACATGCCTTTATGAAGTTCTAGGCACTAGGTGTTATCATCCACTCCAATTTTTAATTTGAGCTTTTTATTGAGCATCATATGCACTTATTGAATGCGTATACATAGCGGATGCTACTGAAATGCAACCATATGAGAAATGCTAATGCCATGATGCAAATGTCGTGATAAAAATTAGAATTAAGAAAAAATTCACACCAAAATTTATTGTTGTTCGGCTTGAGGGCTTACGCCCACTCCTTATTCAACTTGCTTAAATTTTTTTATGTGTAACTTATATTTGTTTCATACAACCTGCTCGGTTTTTCTTTTCACTTTCGTATCTCTTGACCTCTGCAGCTTTTACCTCAATGGCTAAGATGCAATAGCAGGAATCCTTCCCATTGTTTGAGAAAACATAGCAAGCGTGGGCTTTTTATTGATCTCCCCAAACTTGTCCTACTCCTTGTGGAGTTGGAAACTTCATCAACAAAAAACATGAGTACCTCCGTGGTGAATGAGACTTTGGTTCTCTGCTGCTCGTCCTCCTCGAGAACCAGCTTCCTTTCCTCGATGATATTTCTCATGTTCACCTTCTCCCGAGCACTCGTTGAGGATTGGGGCTCCATTTCAGGTTTCTTTAGAGGAACCCAAGGTTCTGCTTTGCTGATACTTTCCATTACCTCCGAATAGTTCTCCCTTCTAGCCTCAACCCGAGCCTCAGGAATAGGAACATCAAAGTGCTCTTGGCGAGGTGGAGGATTCAGGTGCTCAGGGATGTGTGCAGGTTGGCGATGACTTTGTTGCAGAGCATCACGTCTTTTTGGTACTCCTCCACTCTGAGAACTTTGGGTGTAAGCACACAATGTGGGTGGAAGCTGTGCCTGAGGAATGAACTGCTGGAGCAAAGTCGCTATCTCTTCCAAAGCTTTTTGGTTCTCTTCATTCTACTTCCTCAACACCTCGTAATCAGCTACTGGAATGGTCAGGACGATGGTTCTGATGCTTCAGCTCCCCTTGCATCATCCTCAGGATTTCCATATTGGCTTGAAGGTGTTTGCAACATGCTGAAATGAGTAGGTGGTTGTTGATGAACTTCTTTTCGAACGTCGAACAAGGTTTTTCGTTCAGTTTTCCACAGACGGTGTCAATTGTTACTGCCTTGAAAAATGAACAACAACAATTATAAAACTTGAAGAACTCGAATACTCGAGAATCGTGAACGTCGCATCGAGACCTAAAAACACACAAAAAATGATGAGGTCAGGATGCTCCCCGGGGAGTCTCCAATGCTCAAGTCAATAGAGATTTCTTCAGAGTATTGATATGTGTGGAGAGTAGAGCATACCTCATCAAGTTGTTCCTTTAGACGATTTATAGAGTGGTCATTCATGAGCATGCACCAATATCCCGTAACGTTTTTTCTTAATGATGAATTGTAACTTTTCTGTTATAATTTCCCCACTAAATATATTTAATGGACATTTTTTGCTCATGCCACATCAACATCAAACCATATGGATGAAATTATAATTTACCTTATAGTAGGTGTATAGATACACATGCATAATACTTCATTTAGGTTGGATCACATTTCAAAGGCAATTAGAAAGAGAGCTTGTCCTCCTAATTGGTTTGCAGATTGTCCTTTAGAAATGGAGGCTGTCTATTAACCCATTTTAGTGCTTGTTTGGTATTGAGAAGGTATAGTAATCAAGTTCAATTTCCTTAGAAGTAGTAAAAATACTCATGTTTAGTTTGAACGAAATGCAAAGTCAAAAGAAAGTTTAACCAATTTTTTTCTTAATTTTCAAGAAATCTCTTATTGAGAAGAGACTTAGTAAGAAATTTTTTTAGAAGTATATTTCCTTAGAAGTCAGTTATTTGAACCAAACGAGAGCTTAGTTTATTTTATCATAATTTGTCTCCTAATTTTTTTGTTCCAAAATTTGCGTTCCAATTACTGATGCATAACAATTTTTGTGGACTCCTCGCAAAAAAAGAAAAAAAAATTGTGGATTGGAGTTTAAGAAAAATTTCCCCCCAAAGTATATTAACTTATTTTAGACTATTTTTTTTTGTTACTACTTTGTTTACCCACGAAAAAAAAGTCTTAACTAGTTACGAAATTATAAGGTGAATAGTTTCACATGGGCTCTATATCAATCGAGGACTTCTAAAGTGACGGACCTACTTTTTGCCTCGATGAGGCATATAAATGTAGATCAAGAAAATGAATATGAATCATTAAATGTGTAGGGAATATATACAACATCTTACATAATTTTAATAAATTAAGTAAAAGTGAACAAAATTAAGTAATTTGTCAATTACTTCTTTTTTTTCCTTTCAAAAGATAGAGGGGTGCATAAAAGTTCAAATCAATTATTTTATCCCTACATTCATCAATGTTCGAACCTGAAACGTCCAATTGTAAACGTTAATTGATTACTGCCAGACCCAAGTCATTTGTTACTTAATTTGATTCTCTTTTATTTAATTTTCAGGCCTTTTACATAATAATTTCTTACCGTTTGCATACTATATTTTTTTACCATTTACTTAATTTCAAAATTTTTTACTTAATTTAATTATCTTTTACTTAATTTGATTAACTTTTACTTAATTTTTTCACCTCTTACAAAATTTACAAAAATTAAGTAAAATTAAACAAAATTAAGTTAAAACAATTAAGTAAAAGTTACTGAAATTAAGTAAAAAGGTAATTAAATTAAGTAACTTATCCGTTACTAAATTTTTTTATCTTACTTATTTCTTGATAATTTTATAAGAGCTGAAAAATTAAGTAAAAAATTTTAAAATTAAATAAAAGATACTTAAATTAAGTAACTCAACTTTTACTTACTTTTTTTGCTTTTACTTAATTTTTGAAAATATTAAAAAAAATAAAAAAATTAGTAAAAGATTTTAAAATTAAGTAAATAATAAAAAATTATTATGTAAAAATTATAAAAAATAAATAAAAAAGAATAAAATTAAATAACTAATAAATTAATTAATTTTATTCATTTTTATTTAATTTATTGAATTTTTGTAAAGAAGGGTATATATTTTCTAAATAGTCAATGACACATTCATTGTTTTTTTTCATCTAATGGTATACATCCATGTGCCTCGTTGAGACACAAAATAGGTGTCCAGCGTTAGCCTCTACCATATAAATCTCTTGATTTAGAAAGAAAACCATTTGCACGGACAACAAAAAGGTTTTATTTTTTTTTCTTTTTTATATGAGACATAATTATTACAATTTGTTCCTTTTTTTTCCCGATGTATAATTATGTAGGGCTAAATTTGAGCCGAACCGAGTTTTAAAGTGCTCAGACTCGGTTTGACAAAAAAAATATATTGAGCTCGAGCCGACTCGTTAAACTATTTAGGAAGCTCGCAAGCAACTCATGAGCTCGGATCGTTTAAATGTCTCACGAGCTTAGCTCATTTAAGGCTCGGTTAAGCATCTCGTGAGCTCGGCTCGGTTAAGCGTCTCGTGAGCTAAACTTGTTTAAAACTCATTTAAACGTCTCGCGAGCTCAACTTGTTTACGAGTTCGTTTGAAAACTCATTTATAGGTACAATCAAAAGTTCAAATACCAAGTTTTTAAACAACAATTTAAGTCATAATCCAAACATAAACATAAACCAAAATTAAAATATAAACAACATAATCCAAACATACAACATAATCCAATATCACAACAAGAAACAAGAAACAACAAAATAACTCGTCTTCCAAGTTCCATTAATTGATCTATCCCAACATGTGGCCAAATCTCAAACTATCAAGATCAAATATAAGAAATAAAATAAAATTAAACTAGCCTTTTTCACGAGCTTGTTCAATAACACTTAAACGAGCCAGTTCACGAGCCTGGTCATGAGTCTACGAATGAGTTTGTTTGCAGGCTTTCGAGCCGAGTTTTTAGGTGTTCAAGCTCTGCTCGTTTATTAAAACGAGTTTAAAATTTTGTTTAAACTCGACTCATTTATTATCGAGCAGATCTATGAATGAGCTTTTATCGAGCCGAGCTCCAAGCCTCTTGTGAGCAGCTCGGCTCATTCCCACCTTACAATTATGGCAATACTATTGGAACAAGTGCGGCATTGTTGGGAGAAGCATAATTAAATTCGACCACTTGCGGTTGGGAGTGTTTGTTTTAGGTAAATTAAATTAATAAATTACAGAAGTAAATTGTATTTAATAGATTGAAGTAAATTTGATAGATTAAAGTAGATTAAAATTTTGTTTGTATTTCTTATTTTGTCACTAAAAGTTAACTTTTTATTTTTTAAATTATAAATATTTAATTATAGTGTCTTTAGTTATTTTTTTTCCACATTTGGCATTGCCTTTTTGTATTTTGATATGTAATTGTCTATGTAATAGTATAAATTTCAATAATATTTTTTAGGAAAAAAATAACCTGTAATAACAATTATAAGTAGAAAAAATTTGGAACAATTATGATGGCGTTCCATAGAAAAACCGTATCCACAAATTGCGTCCTAATTTTTCAAAAGATTCCTACCGCGTCTTCGGAGGTTAACTATGTTTGTCCAAACTAACGGACATGTCAGATTAAAAAACATGGCAAGTGGGACACATCTAATTTAATAACTCCATGTTTACGAATTTTTTCCCCAAACTATATTAATTTATTTTAGACATTTTTTTGTTACTTCTTTGTTTACCCGCGGACAAAAAAAAAGTCTTATCTAGTTACGAAATTATAAGGTGAAGAGTTTCATATGGGCTCTATATAAATCTCTTGATTTGAGAAAGAAAACGATTTACACGGACAACAATAGGGTTTTAATTTTTTGCCTTTGTTGTCTTTACAATTGTTCCTTTTTCTTTTTGCCGATGTCAATTATGCCAATACTGTTGGAACAAGTGCGGCATGGTTGCGGGAAGCATAGTTAAATTCAATCACTTACGGTTGAGAGGATTTGTTTTAGATGGATTGAATTGATAAATTGTAGAAGTAAATTGTGTTTGCTAGATTAAAGTAAATTGAAAATTTGTTTGTATTTCTTATGGTCACCATGACCGGTTTTTTTTGGTCCGTTTTTTGTTGGGTTTTGGGTAGGGTTTCCATGTGGAGACCACGTGACAATATTTAAATGACATGGCATGCATAGTCATCTTTTTTGGCTCGACGATTTCTAAAACCCGGCCATGGTGACCATCTGGGAGTGAAATTCGATTTTCGATGACCTTCCTGCAACAAAAGTGAGTATAGTGACCATGTTGTAATCTTGTTAAATTTAGGGTGACCATCGGCAATTAAGGAAAAACTAACACCGTTTAACGAGCATTTTAACGGAGGGCCAAATTTGGTCTATTTTTTAACGGTAAGGTCAAAATTGAGACGAAAAAATATTGGGGTCAAATGTGCTCTTTTGGGTAAATGTTAGGGTCAAATTTGAACCTTTTCCCAATATTAATTGATAGTTATTTTACTTGGAAAACTATAAAAGAATAAGTGGAAAAAATTGCAAAATTTAATGAATATAACTACTAAAACTACAATTTCTTAATTATTGTCCAAAGTGATTATTGACTATCAAATTAGGATAAAATGAACAAACTGAGATGATTGTCTAAAATAAGGATATTTTTGAAAATTTGTAGAACTTTTTTGTGTCCTTTGTTAATATTGGTACTATTAGTTTAGTCCATAGTAGAAATTCGTATAGCTCTAGGCCACTTTGCTTGATTACTTGTCAAAGCCACAACTACAAATTTTGTAGCCATTGGGGAATTCGTTATGCTATTCAAGAAATTCTATTTCTTGGAGTCCTTGAAGTAGCCTTTAAGCATAAATACCCAGTTACTCGTGGAAGCACTCCAATAGGCTAGCAATGCCAGCACATAAGTAACCATTGCCCACAAGTAGTGACGGAACAGAGGGGGGTCCGACGTAGTCCGGTGACCCCTTCCAATCCGACGAGACCCCATATATGTAGTATGGGGTCCCACTGGAAGTTTTGTAGGACCCCTCGTGGTGAATCTAACGCAATAAGGTGAGGAACAATGGTCCGATGAGATGAAGAAGAAGGACTATTTGTTTTTTTTTGAAAGTCGGGCCTGAAACGATGTCGTTTCAACCCCCATCTTAATTTTTTTAAAACTCTAGGACTAAACGACATCGTTTTAGTCCCACGGTTTAAAAAAAAATAAGTTTAAAAAAATAAAACAAACAGAAGCAAACATTGACAGAGGGTAGCAAGAGAGAACTGAGAAGCATCATCGAGTTTGAGAGGAAAAAGAAAGGGAGAGGAGAGCTCCCCCGACCATCGCACGCCAAGACCACGGTGTCGTCTGTTCCAATCTTCGTTCACCATTTCCTTACCGTCGACGACCTCTGTTTTCTGGTAATTTGTTTCTCTTTCTTTAACTTTCATTGATTTTATAGGTTATGGTTTGGATTTGATGTTGAATAAATTGGATATGCTTAATTCAATATTTGATATTGTTTGTAGTTGATAGAATATAGATAATATATTGATAATGTTGATTTGTTGATTGTTGAATTTGTTTGAATTGAAATTGAATTATCTATGTCTAGGATTGGGAATATGAAGAGACTTATTATTCAAAGTAAGAGGCCACCGATACCAAGTAGTGAGAATTCAAATAATTCTAACGAGTCTCCACACCCAATCTCCTACTATTTGTTTTTTGTTTCTCTGAAATTCATAAAATTCTGAATCTTTTTGTATACACTTGCTCTTCCTTGTTGGTGGGTGTTTATTGAGCTTCTTGTTAATAACACACTTGAAAATTTTTCACCTTGGAGCTTGTTGAGTGTTTTTTGTTTATTTTCTGACTATTTATGAATAACCTTTTGAGTTGTTGAAGTTTTGGTCTTTCGTGGCAAAGCATGCTATGAAAGGTTGAGGCTTTTTGGTTTGTGGAGTCGTGGGATTTGAATAATTGCAGTTTGGACTGTACAAGTATTGGCAGAGCTGGTGTTTGCATTTTTGCTTCACTGAATTTGCATGAGTGACCAAAGCTTCCATTCAAAGAGTGCTTGCTAATATGTCTTGTGTGATTCTCAACACCAAAGTTGTGATCACTCAACTTGTGGCACATAGTTTATGCTGGTATTCTCATTTCAATTAGCTCTGCATACAAGTTGTTTGAAATCACGTCATCTCTTGGCAAGTACTGACTATTTTATACTTTCACCAATCTAGTTATATTGTTTATATCTACTTTCGAGAAGTGCAAAGCTTTCATTCTCGAACTTGTACTTGAAAAAGCTTGCAGTACTACCAATATGTTTAATGAATTCTTTTATCGTTATTTCTATTAAATTTCAACTTAATATATTTTGAATTTTCTTGAGTACCCTCACAAATATATTTGAATTTGATTTCTTATATATAAATGGTGCCACATTGGAAATTTCTTCTGCGTCTGTCACTATCCACGAGCATATTATCCTTGGATATAACAAAATATTTTGCCTTCAATACAACTTTGAAACTAAATTTGTTCAAGGCCATCCAAAACATAGTTCTTTCTAACTTCAGGAATACAATACACATTGGACAATTTTAATTTCCTTGTCGATATGAAGTCCAACTCTACATCTACTATTTCTTTCACTAGAGCTTTAGATGAATTTTTTATAAATAGGATTGGTTCATCCTAAATCAGTTTCATAGTTTGACGAACTCTTTGTTCTTACACACATGTTGAATGACACTAAAATTAATCCACCATGCAATCAGTGGCGGAGTCAGTATTCTAGCTAAAAAGATGTGGAATATGCTTAGCTAGAATTTGGCTATACAGTGTGTACAGTGTATGGAAAAAAATGTATATATATATATATATAATTTACATTACATTAAATTAAATATTCAAATACATGTAGTAATTATATAATTATTTTTGCAAACTCGAGTTAAGAGATGATAGTCTATTTCGAAGTGTTGCCATACTTTGAAAGCGTTACAAAATAGCCTCATTACCAATAGTTATAAAAATTTCTTTCTCGATGTATACCACTAAGAAGTCATTCATCCATTCATCTTGCACCATATTCTGTAAATCCGTCTTGATAACATTCATGATAGAAAATACTCTTTCAATAGTTGTAGTTGCAACTGGAAGAATCAATGTCAATTCAATCAAACGAAATACGAAAGCGAAGACTTGAGTTTTTCCAGTCTCAACCATCTTCTTTGCAAGACTTTCAAATCTTGAATACTGGAGAATTCATTATCATCTCTTACATTACAAATATAAGTTCGAAGCTCATGAGAAAGAATCATAAGTTCTTTTGAAGTGAAGTCTTCTGGATAAAGTTCTACAAAACGAACTAATTTTTCAATATTGAAATTCGCGAATGAGTTCTGTCTATTGAGACAATTCATGTAAAGAAGCAATTATTTGACTTTTTGTATTTGGTGATTTCGAAGAGTTCGGGTAAGAATTTGAGAATTCTGACTTATAGATGTCTAGTCGGTGATCCCAATAGTCTTTGAGGACTGTTTTGAAAATTTTCAAGTCTTGGGGACTAAAACATTATTTTACACTGGTAAGAGATCAAACTGTAATTTTACGTGGATTGTATATTTTGGGTCGAGAGTGATGGGTTCACTCCCGATAAATATTTTCAGTTACTCCGAGGGTCAACATCTGCATTTGCATAGCATGCATTGTTGCCACCACAGTACCACATTTTGATATATGCTATGTCTATGTTTGTTGCAATTTCGTGTGTCTGCCAGTACGAGCAGCCACCCACTAGCGGTGTTTGATTGGGTCATCAGCGTTGGATACTAGGTGAGTGAAATAGCAGCTTTAGACACATAGG